>BGNK01005058.1:3598-33552 GCA_003297005.1 Symbiodinium sp. clade A Y106 | reverse complement strand
CCCGGGGGTGTACCCCTTGGGAGAGCTTCCGTTGTTTTTCCCAGCAGTGCTTGAGTCACACGCCCGCCGCATCTGTCCTCAAGTGGCCCCTTCTGTTAGGGTCGCTTGCGCCGCCATTGCAGTGCGCCAACACCGTGAAGTTTGCGCCCTTCGAGCTCCACGCTCCTGTGGGGGACCTTGGTGTGCAACGATCCCCGACGGCATCCCCCCTGAACCTTAGGGACATTGCCTAGAGTACCTCGACCTCCTCGACAACCCCACAGGCTCCGTTGTGTTTTCCTTTGTCCGGGGTGTGCAACGTGACACTACACCGACCTCACCGAGAAGGCGACCTTCGAACCACCACCGGAGCCTTGAGAACGGCTGATAGCAACAACAGAAGGGGACACACCCCCACAGGCCGCAAACAGGAGAGGCAGGAGAGCTGGCCACAACAACGGGGAGAACCTCGACTGAGATAGATGCCCGAGGACTGAGAGAGGCTTTCTTTTTCTCCAGGGGACAAACCCCATTGAATCTTGTACAACTACTCCGCTCTTGTGTCCTGGCTTGCACGTTTCTCGCACACCGAAGGTTGTTGCAGACCTGGGGATACCCCCCCATAAGCCCTGCCGGGTGCACACTAGACGGGCCGCTGGAGCCGTACCACACTTCCTTTGCCGTGCCTCCGCTCGAGGCAAAATCTCTCAATGCGCACAGTGCCGTGTTTTCGAATTCAGCCAGGACACTCCCCGCCACTACAGGCCCCAAGCTTTCCGTTCGGGTCCCTTTGTCTTCAGTAGGTTGCGGGGTTTGGAAAGAGTCCAAAAAGGACAGGCGGGGCCGGTGGTGTGCATGCAACCGCAACCGTCGGGGGGCGCACAATGCGCGCGGCGGAGGGGAACTTCCTCTTCGCCATAGCCCTGGCGAAAGAAAAGAGAGAGACCCACACAGAGAGGGACACCTCTCGCTAAAGATTTGCATGATTACTTGTTCCAGCTTTGCTTCAGTACCGCTCCACCCTGCTAGTACACAGGTAGCCCTTCGTGGTGGCACGAGTACAGCAGCCAGCAAGAGGGGGAAGCCATCCAAAAATTCCTGTTGTGAAGGTTGTTGGCTCAACCGATGGCTCCCCACACCCTCGACAGAGTGTGATACCATAATGTCTTGCGTGTTTCCATACTGAGGGGAGCTGAGCTGGCCATACACAAACCCCCACCAACGGAACGAACACAGGGCTTATCAGGCATCGTTTTTGAATAATTCTAGCTTAGTGTTGTGTTGCACGGTAAGAGGGGGGAGTACTTGCCATCCACAGTCGCAGGGCTGAGGATTAGGCTTCAGAGAGCGCAGGGACAAGGCCGGGATGCGGGCCATAAAGCACAGGGCGGGTCGGTTCCGCGACAGACGCGCAACTTAAGCTGAACCGGACGGGGGGAAACGACCCCCGGCTGTCCAGACCTCAAAGCCTCTTCCACCACAGATGGGGGAAAGGGGCGCCTAGGCGTGGGTTCGCTTGCGAACTCTCCCCCTGTGAAGCGAAGCGAAGCGAAGAGCGAGAGGTGGAGGAAGCAAAACCCCTTCCCACAAGCCCTGGCGAAAGAAAGAAAGACACAGAAAGAGAGAGAGAGAGACATCCAAAGCTTTCACTCCTCCCTAGCAGCCCGTAAAAGCGGGCGGGCCTTAGTGCCCGGGGGGCTTAACTCGCCCCTTAAGCCTGGGAGAAGAACAGAGAGAGAGCGAGAGACCAGGGTTGCGAACCCCGTGCCGGGGGACTTGCACATAGCAACACTTTTGTGAAAAAGGCTTCTCTAACGCGCTTTTTTGTTTCCTTCTGCCGGGGGAGTTGCATTCTGTACTATAGTGCCCTCTAGGGTAAACCATACGCTACATTCCGTCGCGGCTCGACGAAGTCCTTTTCATAGACTTGCAATTCGTTGCACTTCCGTCGTAATCGACGAAGTCTTCTCCGCCTGACACCAACTGATTCATGAACCCCTGCCCCACTAGCGAATTGCAGCCGGGGAGGGAATTCAACCGGCAATGCTCTTTTGTAACGGCCTTCGGAAGCAGCGCATAACCCTTTTACGGGGAAACCCTTTCTGTTCTGTTGTTTTGTTGACACACTTGGCCTGCTTTCCGCTGCATGGGGGAACATCCGCACGCATTCCGAGTTGGAGCCGTAAGCGGTAGTCAGGGCCATAGGGGCGCGGTGACGAGGCGGGGGTTGTGTCTTTGTTTAGCGTTCGGGGAGGGGGTGACAACTCGGAAGATCGGATCCCATTCAGTTGTTCTGTGCCGTAGTCTGGACTACCCCAAAGCCGACCACTCCATAAAAACATGGTGTGGTTGGGCGGGCCAAGTGCCTGAGGGTCACGACGCCTAAGCCCAGCAGAAAGAAAGACAGAGAGACCAGGCCTAGGCCCGGGTCCGCTCGCGGACCTGACCCCAGTGGAAAGAAAAAAAGAAAGAGAGACAAGCCCACGGGACCCCAATGCCTTTGCCCTCTTCAACCATAGAGAGGAAGGGGGGGGCCTTGGGCGCGGGTCCAGCTCGACTGGACTTTGACCCGCAGCAAGCAAAAAAGAGAGAGAAGGAAAAAAAACCGAGAGTTGTATCCTGAACTGAGGATGTGCTTTGTGACATCACTGCCCTGGAGGAGGAGCAAGGCTACAGGCCAGCTCGTTGCGACCGACGGCCAGTTGCTCTGTGAGTTGTGAGGAAGCAGGGTTGTTTCGAAAAGATATGGTTCCAAGATCATTACCTGCAGAGACGAAGCGATGCTCTTTGCCAGAATGAGGAGGTTAGTTAGAGCATTGCTGCGTTTCTCCCTGTCGGAGTTGTGCTCGGACATTGATCCAGTGCAGCCGTTTGTGCTCGGCAGTCATGTGGGAACTAAGAGATGTTTTTTTAATTGTTCGTGCACTGATTCACGTGCGCCGGCTAATCAGCTGATCTAGCAGCTAGCAATCTGTCAGGTAGCATCGGCAGTACACAGCAGCAGCTGGTGTCCGTAGTTTTATAGATCTTGCCGGCTCCGGGGTTTGCCGCTTCCTCAGGATTGTACCCACCGTCAGCTCAGTTCGTGAATCAGCAACAATCACTTCCGCCCGAGGTTTCCTGAGATGTCTGTCAGGCCACCATTGATGAGACAGACGCTCGACAAGTTAATCGCATTGCTGAACCCACCTTACTGATGCGTTGCACTCGATCGTTATGATGTGGCGCATGATGTCCACCCAAGGGGAAGCACCGTGGGACCCGTGGGGAGATCAAGCCAGTGTCCCCAGATGGCTGTTGCACACTTTCTCCGCATCGTGGCGAGTGTTGAGATGCCTGTTGATCCGACCTCATCATTGCAGGGGGGCGTACGATCAGCAGCCAAGCGGCGACGGCCGAGTTTGCAGCCACGCTTAAGAAGCTCCAAGACATCTACGAGACGCAGGCAGGGTGCGCACTTCGTATCCGCAATGGGGCTTTGTGCATTCGGAGCTCGTGCTTTCTCCTCCAACCGCATCTGTGGGTACGAGCACATGCCGCCGGCAATTCGCTGCTGCGTCATGCTTTACGGATCGAGTCTCTTTTGACAGGTCAAGCCAAGAAGTCGTAGCACACAAGCACTTGTAGTGCCTCCGTTTCGTGGAAGTCCCTATCATGGCATCATGTCATGCTGCCGAGTTCTGCGCTTACTGTGCAACATTGTGCACCATATGGCTGAGGAATCAGCCAAGAAACACGGAATATGGGATCCGCACATCGAAATCTGACCCAGTGTTGCGGAGACGAAGCAGCAGTCAGTACCCGCTAGCTTGCCCTCGTCAGTGTGCCAGTACGTCCTCGCCAGCCGCAGGGTTGTCGACAAGACCTGTTCTTAACTAGTGTTCAACGTGGGCTTTGGCGATCCCATAAACACATCCGCTTCAGTTTGACCCCATCAGCTTCGGCTGAGCTATGCCAGCCTCAGAGCCAAAGTGCCACCGCCCGGGTAGGACAGAAAAGTATTCTCGCGGCCCCATGCACTCTGATTGAAGCTCATGCAGGTGCACCAGCTTCTCTTCGAGGCCTATGCGCACCGATGCTTGATGCTTTTGTTCCTGCACCGTCTTGCCGATAGAGCAACTGGAGCAGGCACAATCACTGCGGCGAGCTCTGAGTAAGCAAGAGGGCACTTCTACAAGCCATGCGGAAGATGGGCCGAATGACGAACAGGCGGGCAGCGAGCTTGACCCGTGTTTGGGCTCCGAAGCGGAGAGAGTTCATATTTGTTTCGACGATTGCCAATAAGTCTGGTGTTAGGACAACCGGCTTTCCGGCGCCTGGCATCTCATTATTGGAGTTTTAATTGGCATTCACAACTACCCCTCAACAAGAGTCCGACGTTGCATCTGCATGATGTCTTTGGCTTGGAGACTTCTGCAGATCAGGCGTGTGCGGGCATGCGTGCGACGGCGATTGTGTTTTACTTCAGACTTCGTTTTAGTGACAAGTGTATGCTAGTCCTGCCTCCGAAGATAATGTGGAGGAAGAGGACGACGTGTCGGTGCTTGATGTGGCCGTGCCCTACTTGCAAAGTTGATGCTGCTCTGAGTCCTTTTGCTCAAAAGTTCCCTGCTGTTCCCTCTCTGTTTCATTATTCTACCCTCGCCGATGCACCTGCACCCAATTCTCTGCGTCCAGCAATCTTGCAATTCTCATCGTCCGGGATTGTAGCCGAGGATGTCGAGCAGTTCTCACTATGGCCCGAGTGGATGGCCGGCCAAGACACCATCAATGGTATCAGCAGCGACATTTTTGCAGACAGGCGGGTTACTCACTCGTCTCTCCGTCATCCGCGCCCATGAGGGGCTCATGTTTGTTCGATGCTCGCTGCAGGGAGTATGCCTTGGCAGAGCGCAAGCTAAAGCTGAAACCGGCCGCTTTCACCAGACGTATAGCAAGTGCAAGAAGTGTCTTTGTGTCTTCTGTGTGTGCGGTAGTGTGGACACATGGGGTATTCAAGGATTTGAATGCCTCATACTCGTCCTCAGCGCTGCACCAGCAACAGCACTGCTGGAACCTCATTGCTTCATGTGTTGCAAGCTATGAGGCCTAGAACAGAAGATGTCATGCAACATTGGCATGATCTTTAGGCACATGTACCTGCAAGCTGACCGACTTGGTCATCAGCCCGATCTCACCCCAGCGGATGTTCTGGGCACCTCGGAGGCAAGGGGACAGAGCTCGTTGCTTGCTCAGCCCATCGCATGCAGAAGCCTTGTCTCGGTCTCGAAACACTTGCATGTATTTTCTGGCATTGCTTAGGACATTTTGGGTGTGGTCTTCCTCATCTATGACATGAGCTTTGACTGATGCAGACAGAATCAACTGCCAATAAATAAGCGCAGGCCTGAACAGGGACCAGGGTTCAATGCTCCAATTTCGATTGAACGCCGAGGATATGGATTCCGGTGCAACTATGCACGCAAGGAGACAGGAAAGCCACATCTCCTTGTCTTTCATTTTCCCGGTCCTAGCAGCAGGCTCCACATCCGAAGTAGTGTTCTTCATTGGCCGGTAACCCTAAGGCAAGTCTTCTCACCGAACCGCCACGTGGTGACGGATGCCCTCGACCTGACCGTCGCAGTGTACTGGACTTTGGACATCCTCGGCACCTTCTTTACAGGCTTCTACTCTCGAAAAGGCGAGCTGATCCGTACTCACAAAGAAATCGCTTTGCATTACCTGACGCCGGGCTGCCAGATCGCATGTGCTTGCAGGAGGGTTCCTGTTCAGGTGCTGCAGGTAACATGCTCTCGTGGCTTGCAAAGGAAACGATGGTTCTTCCTCGATGTGATGATTGTCAGTGTGGACTGGATATTTATGTCCGCATCGCTAGGACTCATGCCCGCGACGTGAGACCACACATTTGGTTCTCAGCCTGTGTGGAGCGTGAAGCCCGAAAGGAGAAGAGGATGATAGCGTCATGGACAATGCCGAGGGATCCGGTCTCGCTCGGTTAGGGAAGGCCTGGGAGCCCTGCAACTGTCTTGTTGGCTGACGATCGGTCAGCCAACCGCGGGATTTAGGATCGAAATTCGGTCGAGGGTCCACGGGCGCGGTGCAGTCCTGACTGCTTTGCTCGAGGTGATCCGAGTTGCAAGAATTCTGCGAACCTTGCGTCTTCTGCGGCTCATGAAGTTGAGGTCCACATGAGCATTTGTACGTTGCGATTCTCATACAGGATCATCTTCGCCGATGTCACATGTGACAGGCACATCTTCTTTGCCATTCAAGAACGTGCCTGTCCTAGCGGCGCCTGTGTGACTAATGCTGTGTCAGCCCGATGCATCGTGAAATCGTCCTCGCAACCTTGCCATCTTGCAGGTATCGATTCTGAGGCTGTGTTCATATTGGTGGGAACCGTAAAGAATCTGCAGCTCGGCAGAGCATGAACACATCGTCGAGTCTTATTGCGAAACTTCAAGCAGCGATAGCATAAGGCTGGTCTTGCTATTCGTCAACCATGTCTTCGCTTGCCTTTGGTATTTAATTGGAGTATTGGGAGAAGGAGCAGCGGCATGTGTGGCAGATCTGCGAGTGCACACCGTCGCGGTGCACAAACTCTGCAGGAGGTCCTCGCGAAGAGCATTGGGTGTTTTACTACGACACTGGGGAGACAGTCATTGAGAAGTACATGCTGAGCCTTCACTGGAGCCTCACGCAATTTACACCGGCAGGCGATTACGGTAGCGTGGTGCCCATTGCTTCTTGCTGGCTGGATGGCTCGGTTGCTGACTGCAGGCATTGAGATTCACCCATGCAACGTTTATGAGCGGGTTTTCAACGTCACTCCCTTAGTATGATTGCGATTCGTCGTTGTCCAGCGTGGGACCAGTCATTTCAGCCCGCTTGCCAATCCCTGTCTTAGGCGAGTCTTAGGCGCCGCTGGAATATGCAAGGAGCCGGAAATGCCCCCTTTCTGACTGCTTGAAAGGTCGGCCTGATTCTCATTGCCATGGTGGGATTCTCCTCCTTTGTCAGCGCCTGCCTCAGAAGCATGGACTTTACGTCGAAAAAACCAATGCATTTGGCACCAGGTGCGATCACTGCCTCAATGACAAGACTGCGAAGTCTGCAGGGTAACGAGCTCTCGGAAGCGTTTCTGTTGAGAAGGTGCGATCGCGCCGCCACTTTGGTTTAAGATCCTGTTTGTTCTTGTGGCTAGAGGGGTCACACGGAAGGGGTCCATGCATTCTACGAATCATTCATGCTCGTGGCTTGCGACAGTAAAGATTCTCAGTAAGGCAAATGCTTCGGGCTAGGGATGGCTAGGGTATGGTCTTGGAGGAGACTCCTGGCTCCCATCTTGGTGTTTATGTTGGGGCTGGAGAGTTCGATCATCAAGCCGTAAAGACAAGTTGGAGCAAAAGCAACATGCTGGGTGCTGGTGGTGGTGGTGGTGGTGCCAAAAGCGAAGCCTCTTGAATCTTGAACGCCAGGTTCTTAAAGGAGAACCACATCTCAGCGGACCTGCAGCCACGCTGCCTAATTCTCGCAGTCTCAGAGTTTCAGGGGTGGCGCAGTCGGCTTCAAGTTTGAAGTTGCGATATGGCACCGATCCGGTTGATTCGTTACGATAGGTTCTTCGTTTGTGAGCTATTGGTTGGCTTGATCGCATAGGCGTGATGTAGTTTGCAGATGCTGAGGGTGAATGCCCATAGCACAGCACGAGGCCGCGTGGCTTTGCCTGTGCCTTTTGGAAGATGTTGATTCTGGGTACCGGTGGAACTTGCCGAATCGGAGGTGGAATTTGGATCAGCAAAGACTAGGTGACAAGGTGTCCCAAAGCGAGTTGTAGAGAGGCTTGGACAGCGCCGGCCAGACCAAACAGCAGAGATCAGCTTCTGTGGCTCAGAGACGCTCAGAGCACGCAGCTTGAGTGAAGCCTTTGGTGGACTGCTCGAGTTGCCATCCATGCTCCTGCCAACTCCAGCTGCGCACCAGCAGAAGAAAACCCTGCAGGAATCGTCGATGAGCTGAGGAGCCGAGAAGGATCTCAGTTTCAAGGGGTCGAGGCGATCTTAGGTTTGAAAACGGCAATACGGGAGAGCCTGAGGAGGTCCTAGTACCACCCCGCCCAACTTAGGAACCTACTTACTCATTTACTTGCCGAGAAAGGGAGAGCCTTCCAGTCCTCTTTTGTTTCCTTCGGCGCCTTGGACCCGTGACATTGGATGACTGTTGCCCATCAGGCAGACTTTCCACAAGGCCGAGGTATTTCAGTGTCGCGTGAAGTTGGAAGAGAACTGGCAAGAGCTCGCGAATCTGTGCATCCATGATAGGTTGTCTACATAGCCTGCAAGAATAATTGTACAGATTGCAAGCCGTGGTCCAGTTGCTCTGATTCTCCTGATTGTTGCGAGGTTGCAGATCCCCAAGCTAAACCCCCCAAACAAGCCAAATACAAGAGCCGTCAATGCAAAGCCATTCAAAATGCACCCACCTGGTTGCAGCATCGAGGTCACGAGTCGTGCGCTACATCGACATGGCCATCGAGGCATATCACAAGCTGGAGCTTACCGCGTTTGCATGAGAACGAGTTATACCAAATCCATAGCAAGGTGTTTGTGCATTCGCGAGGGATGTTATTGTTATGGCTGTCACGACTTGCTCAAAGCATCGCACTTGTTCTTGCCTGTTTCCGTCATGATGTGCCCGCTTGCAGGTAAACAGGAAGAAGATAGACAAAAGCCGCGTTGCTTCGTTGAACATGCTGAGTGGTCCGTTGAGGGTCGAGCTGCAGAAGGACGACCGTGCTGAGCAAGCGGAGTGAGCTTGATACTCTGGAGCTATCCATGCGGTTTTGACATTGTGCCGATGTTTGACCCGGTGCTTTTCGGTCCAGACTATCGGCTGGTCTTGTCACAGGAGCTGTACCTCCCCTCTTTGGTGATTCACAAATTTTTCGTGAAGTATGCCCATAACGATGCCGCACCTCGGCCAGAGAGCATACGATGCTCCATCGGCGTGCAGGGCTGGTGGAGTGGTAGAGCTTGCGCTGCAGTATCGAGGCAATCAACCAGATCTGCTTCAAGGCAACTGGGCAGAATCGGAGCCTTTGCAACGACCGTGTGTTTGTGCCGAGGCTGTTGAGAAGATGAACCTCTCGCGCTCCGACGTTCTGTTTCAGCTTCATGGCGGGTCTCACTCGACCTTCGGCATTGCAACTGCGAATCTCTTGGAGTGCTGTTCTCATCGCATGAGATTGACACGAAGGTTTTGTCTGGCTCCTTGATGTTCGCGTTTTTTAAATATGTGGTGGCCGGGCCGCACGGCAGCGGCTCAGAGGTAGTATGACGTATCTGTTTTATATTCTCCGTATATTTAATTCCGTATAGTGTATTCCGTACACACTCACAATCATTTACCCTTCCCAGTTCAAATCGAGCGGCACCCATATCTGAATCTTGCGAATTAGACGCTAATTCGCCCGAATCGCAGAACCCAGAGCAGGGCGGCAGGGCCAGGGCAGGGCAGCAGGGCAGGGCAGGAGGCCAGGCGGCCAGAGCAGGGCAGGGCGGGCTGGGTGCGAATTAGATGCTAATTCGCCCAAATCGCAGCTGGGCTGGGGGCACCCAAATGTGAATCTTGCGAATTAGACGCTAATTCGCCCAAATCGCAGCGCAAAACCGCAAACAAGGCCTCCAAATGACAGGCCCGGGGACCGAGCCCACGGATCTTGGTCATGGCCGAATCAAGACTCTCGCCCGCCCCATCTCGCTAACCAATCCATGGCTTAGAGGCTCCAGGCTATAGCCAAAACTCTAGCCCTCCACCCCTTTTTGCGGATTTGAGCGAATTGGCGTCTAATTCGCAAGATTAAGATTTGGGTGCCACCCAACCCTCTGCCAGCCCTCTAGCTCCACACACATCCTCCGCATGTTTTAAAAAATGGCCGGGCCGACCGCGCCCTTCACAGAGGTAGTATGAGGTATCTGTTTAATATATTTTTATGTCCGCATATTTAAAAAGCGTCGCCGTATGGTTATGTTGCATGCGCATGTCTCAGCAGACTGAGGATGTTCTTTTTGACAAGTGGCTACTCGGCAGCCTTTCAAAGCAGTGCTTCGCTCCACCCCTCCACGACTCCACGAGTGCATCCACCGAGGCAGCACGTACTATCAGCGGCCCAAGAACTCACCCGCATGGGAGGTGTCTCAGCTTGAGGTCTTTGATCCCCGCTGGTTTTTGTCGAGCGGATGTTTGCTACGCACAAGGCTCACCAGAGGAGGGCACGCAAACTGGCAGCAAATCCACTCTTCAATCGCGTGCTGACCCTTTCAAAGGCCGGGTTTGATGAATACAAATACGTAGCAGGTAGGATGCGACATGTGGTTAATTGAAGGACAGCTACTTCTGCGAGCACTCCCTGTGGCTGCCATGGACGCACAGAGGCCCTTGAAACAGAGGCAGTATGGATGTCGCCGATGGTCGCGTCGTGCCCGAGGTACGATGGGTGCTTTGACGGATAGCGAGCTCCTGGTGGCTGAGCTGTTCTGGGCCCTTTGGTTGCTCAGTCTCAGTCGCGTGATGCTGCCGACTGAGGCTTTAGATAGTGCCAAATTCAGGCAGATCACCACGGAGTACAAGGCCATGGGCCGCGTTAGTGTCAAGAGGCTGTCTTGCCCTGAGTGCTCCATGACATTCGGCAGGATATCTTCCAAAGCTCCAAAGCCTATGCGCTGCAATTCGTCCATGACCTGGAGGCAGAATCAGATGGCAAATCTCTTTCCGGTCTCGTTGCCATGAACTGCCCTTTCTGTGCAGCTTATTTCTTTGGTTCAAAGCGCTATTTTCGTTCTGAGATAGTTCGGTGTCATGGCCTTTTTGCTTCTGATTCACTTGGTGGCATTGTGGACTGCTGCCGGGAAGACTTGCACCACGCAAGAGCAGCGAGCCGTTGCCGAAGAGGCTGCAGCCGGAGGTGGCAATTCCTTTCTGCAGCATGCGAGCCGACAGGTTCAAGACGGGTCCAAGGGAGGCCAGAATGGAACTCAGTTTCCGAATCCATTCCAAGTATTTGGTGGCCAGTCTGGTTCAATGGGCACTTCTACCGCGTCAGGTATGGCGAATATCTTTTTGGGGAGCGCGGATGATGCTAGCACCATGCAGGAGTGCTCAACATTCTTGAACCAAGTCTTGGCTAAGGCATTCTCCGACCCCAGCCAAGCGATGACGATCATTACTGACTTGATGTCCTCTTCCCAAGGTTCCACCCAGTCGCTGGGTTGTTTGAAGGCGGCGCTGAACTATGCAGATCGGGCAGTGACCCCCGCTGAGTGCAGAATGTCAGACGGCACGGTGGACCCGAGCTGTTGTGTTTATGAGAAGCGATGCAGTGACACAAATCCCTTAGATGGTTGTCCAGCTGCTGTGTTCCGTCCAACCAACATCTTCGACCTGAGCACGATGCCAGTGACCTGCGTTGGATCGAAGCCACTCTCACCTGTTGCTACAGGTATGTGTAAATGCAAAGGCGGGAAAGCATGCATAAAAGGAGTGAACCAGCCCTCCCAGTGTATGTAAGCAAGCTGCTGCAGTGCTGACTTGCGGCATGAGGCGAAAAGGAGTCTGTCCGTGAAAGCATGGTGCACTGCCATTGGTAGGGCTGGGGCGGCATGGCATGGGCCAAGTCAGAGACACTGCAGACTTGATCGTGAGGAGTTCAGCGACACTCACGGATGTGCCTGGGACTTGCCGAAGGAGGCTGTGCCACCGTCGTTCGAATGCTGCCAGTTGGAGTGCAGAGACTGCACCAAAGCAGGTAACTCACCCAAAGAGCTACCACATGGATGCTCCGATACTCAAGTCAACCTTGGAGCAGAAGCAACTTGAGGCCGGACGCCAGCCTACTGATTTGCGCGGTTTGCAGCCGGCATGCGTTCGTTTTGGGGACTGGTGCCCTAGCCGCTCTATGCCGGGCCGCTTTCTGGAATGCGCAGGAGTTGAAGATGAGCGAGCTGTTAGCTGCGCTTCGAACGCAATATAGTGACAATGACAGAACGTGGCCGTGTGTACCCGTCTCTGTTGAGGCTTGCATTGAAGACGACCTTGACCAGGACCGGTTCTCGAAGTTAAAGAGAAAGAGTCGAGACCAGCTCCTTGAAGACATCTTTCTTCAGACTCCATAGAAAGATCGCATTCCTCATTTCTCACATGGCATCGGTGCTTAACAGGGCTCAGCCCACAGAGTGGCACCACGTCGCGAGAAGCCATGAGGGTTCTGTTGCAAAAAGGAGGCGGCTTCCACTTCCAAGTCTATGAGACATACACCTTCCAATGCATCAGCTTCTGACCAGGTGGGGGCCCAAAACACGCTTGGCACTCTTGGACTCTGAGGTTGAGCTGTCAACGTGGTAAAGGCATGTAAAAGCGCACGCGACGAATCACGGATTCGAGAGCACCATCGCTCATCTTGACCCTGAACGGGCAAAGTACGGTTTGGGGGTATCAAGCGTGTGACAATGAGTGAATGCCGCAGTCCGGTGCTCGGGCATTCAGGCATTCATTGTGGTGCCGGGGAAAGACAGAGCTTTCTTAGTCCATGGAGCCAGATATTTACCGATGCCATTTCTGCAATGTGCAGATTGGGGGCACCGAGAACACGCGCTCGGAAGAAGTTGTCTTGAAATAGTGACCGCAGCTATCTGTGACTTACAGGATACTCGACGAGGTGGAGCCGCTGTTGGACCCGTGTGCACCAAGACCGTGTTAGTCAAACACAAACGGGAAGACATTAACGACAGATACTTCTTGAAAGCTCTCGGATGTCCAGACTTCAGACTGTTGTTCTTCAGCTCCTTTTGAGTCCGACGACAGGTGAGCTCCATGGCAGAAGGCAGCTTTGCACTGGGACATCCAGGAAACTTAGTATCCTTGTCAGTATGTGCTGCTGAAGGCTGCATGGGAGTTCCCGGCAAACCCGTTAGCCTTTGAGAGTTCTGCTTTGGGCTGCGCATAAGGCTGCTTCAGTGCTGCTTCTTTCGTGGCCGAAGTCTCCCCAAGCTCCAAAGCTCCAGGAGTGCCAAGTCGAAGGCCACGGCAGCCGCACCCTAGCTGCCCTAGCTGCCAGTTCAGGAATCCATTGAAAGGGCCCTTGTGTAGTTGGAGCACATCAGACTTTGCCACAAAGCCCCTTGAGCCGTGCTGCCTCCCTGATTATCACTCGAAAGCAGTTGTCAACAGCAATCCCAGGTCCACACTTTCGAACGAGTTTGCCGAGACGCGGCTTTGATTTTGTGATGCTTCTTGCACACAGCCATAAATGTCTGTGACTATGAGATGGCTGGGGTTCTAAACAGGTACTGCCAAAGGCATTGTCCGAAGCTTTCCAGTTTCCCTCAAAGCTCAGGGTTCTGGGCATCAACAGCCTTCACACAATCTTGACTGCTGGCTTGCGTTGTCCGAGCGCCGAAGGCTTTCGCGACAGCACGTCCGAGATGTTCCATGCTAGGTTTCCACTTGCATATAGCCTGGACTAGCATGCTTAACCCATCCGTGCCAGCTACATCTCAGTGCCAGCTTTCGACTTCCAAGCAGAATCAACGGTTCTCTGTGCGGAAGCACCAATCAATTTCCATTTGTTTCCCTTGCAGCCATCTGAAAGCTTCTCCAGAAGAGCACCAGGTCCTCGATTGCAATATCACGATGTGAAATCATGTTCTGATTGCAATGTTAAAGGCGTCAGGCTGCCGGTCATTTGTTTGCAAAGCTCATTCACATGATGTCATGGACCCATGAGCTTCGCAGCCACATGGAGTTTAAATGTTTCACATTCGGCCACTTCTGCAACATACGGTTGAATCATAGTGTTGGTATTGACGGAATGGACATGATGTACGCGGTTGGCATCTGCAGAAGAAGACGCAGTAGCAACGGCATTAGGCCCAAGCGCAGCACCTGCAAAAGAGACCACTCAATGTGGTTAGGTGATGTGCCTGTACCTTACGACTGCCACAAGTGCAATCCGTCCTGATAGGACGTTCGGCGAAACGTAGGATGCACCAGACAGAGCTTACACGAACACGAAATGTTTTTGGACTTGTCATTGATTTTGCTAGTGAATGCAGGTCCCAACTCTCCCCTCCCCTCGCTCTCTCTCCATCCCTCTCTCTCCGCATTTCCCTCTTTCCTCGTGCACGGAAGCTGTGCAGCAGCCTGCAGGTTCTGTCAGACGTGTCGCATCATTCGGCCACCTCGCGCCTCGCATTGTCGCAGGAGCCCCAGTGCCAGGCAGTGCTTTGCGGCGAGGCACAGGCGCTCCAAGCTCTGTTGCGACGCCGAGGCGACTGTGACAACTGCGTCCTGAGGCACTGGAAGCAGGGTACCGGGTAGCGTTCATTGCGACGCATGCAGCACGCTAGTCTGTGCTGTCCAGCCTCTACACGCTCACTGAGTACAGTACCGGGGCTAACGCGCTGCTCTCCTGCATCTTCAAGTTCTAGTTCACTCATCACCTCAGTAGGGCGTGCGGCCGGGCTGCGCAGACGTCGCACGTTCGTTAGTTGCGGCATGGCCAGCATGTCGAACGTTCACGACGGGGGCCGCGAAGATGGCTGGGATGGAGAGGAACGAGAGCTGCAATCGCATTGGGTGCGAGATCAGAGAGAGTCGGCATGCGGGTTCCGGTTCTACCTTCGTGTCTTTTTTGGCAAGGAGGGGGGAGGAGTCTGTTCCTTCCCTTCGGGTCTCAAGGAAGCAAACAAAGGATCGAAGGATGTAGGAAGGAAGGGAGCGCCAGGGATCACAGAACCATCATTACCTCGAACTTTTGAGGATATGGTGACCAATAAAGTCGAGTCCAAGCATGTTTTTCCCACTATGTTTCAAGCATGTAGCTCTTGCGAGGGTTTGAATATGTCAGAAGCTTAGGGCTCCAGTATGCTCCAGTCAAAGTCATGCAAGTTTGACGCGCTCCTTCCTTCCGTTCGTCAGTCCGTCCTTCCTCTCCGTCCGTCCTTTGGTCCTTCCTTCACCCGGTGGCGCCGGCAAACGGTCGCGAATGTTGTATTTCGTTGTTCCTTTCGTATCGGTACCCACACCGAGAACCTAAACATACACTAGTAATTGCTCGCTTGGAGTCGGGATTGCCGGGTCGACCACCAGAGTCACTGTCTGACTCAGAGACGATTAGGATTAGCTGATTTTTACCACCGGCATCTCACTTCCTGCCTTTCTCCCTTGCTATTCCCTGCCCTCCTTGCCCCATCAGCCCTCCTGTCCCGTGGTCGGATAGTCTGCTAGCGCTGGTTCTTCTGATACTTTGGCCCTTTTGCCAGCAGTCCGTGCTTACTTTAACGGTTGCACTCATAGAAGTCGTGGAAAGCAAAAGGGCAAGTTGCCCCTCCGCTCCACCCGCCCAACCTCTCTGCAGCCAGACTCCTCGCCCTGGTTGTCGTTTTCGGACCTTGACACCTCGTAGGCTGTCAGCGTCAACTCGGAGCGGGGCGGCACGTCCCGGAGGGAATAGCATGAGGTGATTGCTTGAATGCTTGAGGCCTAAGCTCTTTGCGGTCATGTGTTGTGTTTTCAGCAATGTGTACATCATATACACGCACACATATATATATATATATACACATGCCGATTACTGTAATGTTGGTGTTGGGCTCACAATGTCTTACAGCTGGCGAGAGGCACCACCACTCTTCACTTGTTGGCCGCATTATCGACGTCCGGCTAGTACCCCACCTGTGGGACCGGACAACAAGAACAACACAGTTTCATGTTGCGGAGCAGCTTGGCAGCCGCCTGCAGGTTTGATCACCACTGCCCGTTCGTCAACAACTGCATTGGCCAAAGGACATTCCGTCATTCGGCAGTGCGGGGAAGGTGCCAGCATGTACATCAGGAATTACATGTTCTTTACCAGCTTCCTTGTGCCTGGCACTTAGTTAGCAGGCATAGCAAGAGATTGGCAGCTCAGGGTTCACAGCTGCTCGGTGCTTTGGAAGTGACTTTTGAAGGTCCATTGCTTTCTTGGGAGTGGCCGAGCTCTCTGGCATTGGCTTGTGGTACTCGCACTCTGTCTTTGCCCGAGAGGGATGCATGTAGGTGCGCCAGAGGCGGTTTCTTCGTGTGCGCGCAGGCCGGAGGCATCTCGGACGAGATGCTGACACTGCTCTTGCTTGCATCAGCCTCTGCATGGCAGGGTCGCAGGCTGTCCATTGAAAAAGGGCTCGCTTACAGCAACCGGCTGCTGTTTATGGCCTTACGACAATGCCGAACCAGAGCACTTCCACGTGCAACGGCTCAGACAGCGCTGCGCTAAGGCCCTCACCCCGGCACGCTTCTCAGCTCAGCAGGGTTGGCGAAGTTTGACGGAATGAAAAGGCAGTTCAACTCGAAAAGCTCATGCTGTCCGCTCTTCCTTTGTTTCACGAACGAGTTGGGTTGGAAGGTCTTGCCAAATCATGTCCCGGAAGCTTTCGCGCGTTCTGATACCTGCCTTTGGCTCGGGCAGTCTCACAGCCAGGAAGTGTCAGAGTGCGGCAATGTTGGCTCTTCGCCTGGCCTCCTTTTCCCGAAGCGGAGTCCGCCACTGGTCGGCTTTCACCTGGCTGAGCTGCTTGGATTGGAAAGTGCGCAGAAACTGCGAATGTCGAAGCATGTGGCCACGGACTTCTGCTCGCCCAAGGCCGAGGCCTCACAGAGACTGTCAGTCCGAAGACCGGGCGCCTGAAACCGAACCTCCACCGTCTCCCCGAAAGCGAGTGGATCCTCGTGGAAGAACACGCTACTGGCAGCTCGGCAAAGCGAGGGCACGGCGAGGCGAGTGGCGAGTTTGAGAATTTAATTTCGCGCCGCCCCTTCAGGATCCTTTTGCTGCTACTCAAGCTTCCATTGCAGCCTTGCAGCCCAGGCCCAGGCCCAGGAGCACTTCGAAATGACTCCGCTGCAGCGCAAGGCCAAGCTCGAGAGATGCTACGGCGGAAGCATGAGACATTCGAGTCGCCGGATCGCGAGAAGTACCTGTTGCAGATGCCCGGCTCGATCGAAGCCCAAGCGGAGGTGCTGGAGATGCTGCTTGAGTACCTACCCCGAAGGTATCCCAACTGCTTTCGCGTCTCGCACGGTTCTGTCAAGTTTGGGCCAGACACCGTGGTCACGACGTCTGCTTATGACTGGCACGCAGAGTACAGGGTTGGAGATTTTTCTGAATGCCCGATCGAGCTGGCATCTCGCCTTGTTTGTGAGGATCTCGTCGTGCTCCAGGATGGTGTGGTGTGTGCAGGGTCCGTCATGTTCAGTTTCAGCAACTTCCACAAGCGGTTCGGAATGGACATGGACCAGCTGCACTCCAAAGTTCCACAGTATGGCGCGGATCTGCAGAAGCCGGTTAATCGGATCTTCAACTCATTGTCGCCGGATCGCCCGCTTTGTCGCAGCAACTGGAACATATCGTGGAGTGACGACATCATGGCCGGGTACAGTCGATATCCTCACCGGAACCCGGGAATCTCAGCACAAGAGCGCGCAGCGTCCTTAACGAGACTGCGGAAGGCTGTCCTGGCACACGGCTTGGCGGACAGTGCGTGGCTGAAGGTAGAATATCAAACATTGCGCAGACTGCGCCACAATTCATCCTGCATTCTATTCACCATCCGCACCTTCCTCAATTCGTTCGCCGAGCTTTCCAGCGAGCCTAATGCAGCAGGAAATCTGCTACTGAATCTGCAGCAGCTGCATGGGAGAGAGTTCAGTCAGTACCTGGGTATCGACGACCCCGGAATTTACACGTTGGTCGAGGATTTCGTGAAAGATGCAAGCTCTCCGCGCCATGCTGATTGACGGCTCCTGGTGGTCCAAGGGTGACATAGGTCTCCGAACCTTGCTGCCAGCGGAGCTTGCTGTTCAGCCAAACTCACTCACTTATGTGGGGGTTTTGCAAGTACATGGGGATCTGCGTCGGACTTCGCCGCCACCCCGGGTTGACTGCACTCAGCCGTCCGCATTTCCGTGCGCGTCCTCGAGTGCTGCAGTGCCGGGAAGCTTCTGCCGGCTGGTGAAAAGACAGTGTTGCTGTGTTGCACACCTGTTGGACTCCATGCTAGCTGCCAGCTACGGTTAGTGCTGCCGCTGTTGCTGATCCTTTTTGTAGTAGCAGGCAGCCGTGCTGCTGCCCTGCGTCCTCATGCTTGCGGGCTTCCACGCCTGGCTCAGTGTTGATGGCAGGAGTGAACATGCTCGGGGCAAGTCCTGTGCTTGTTGTCACTGTTCCGAGCTTGGACCAGTTCAGGACCACAAAGGAGGTCCTCACCAGCCGCTCTGGCAATGACGTTCCATCAGGAGCACAGTGGCGCAGAGTGGCACATGCTTGCTTGTGGTGTAGCACATTCATGTGCGTATAGGGACAACCGGCGAATCGACGCATGTGCCGCAGCTATTGCCGGCCTTGCGTCCCCCGACGATTTTCAGATCTGGCGTTCACCAGTGCCGAGGTCGTGGGCGCCGTCGAGATGCTCCGGAGAGCCGTGGCTTCCGGCGACGACATCTCGGCGCTCTTTGGCGAGTGGAGTGGGTTGGAACGGCAGACGCTGGTGCGGGCAATCAACACCCCCGCCACCGGGCTCGACGACGCCGGCAGAAGACGACGCCGGGCCCGCCACCCAAAACAGTCCGGCAGAAACTCCCGGAGCCGGCCAAGGCCAGGTGGGCAGCCGACAACAGACGGTTCCCCCCCCCTGGCACTACACCGAGGAGGCCATGATGCACAACGCCGCCGGCAAGCTCCACATCATCCCAGCGGACGTCAAGGAGACCGGGCGAGCTTCCTCGACGACACCCGACACACACGGCCTTTGCCGGCGAATGGTTGGCATTGGGGCCACAGAGCGGCTCGAGACCATCGGCTACCCCGACGTCGCCGGCATGAAGGAAGACCTCACGGACGGCTTCGAGATGATCGGCGAGATCAGGCGGGGGCCCGGCTGGAGACCGAGATCCGACGCGAGGTGCACGTCCCCCACAACGATCGAGAACTTCGCGGCGACCAACTGGGAGTACGTCAGGAAGAGGACCGCCACGGCGACGCCGGGAGACACTGCTGGCCGCTGGTAGAGGAGGCCAGGCTCGGGCGGGTGGTCGGCCCGACGCGGCCGCCGCACTGGGACATCCGGACCACGGCCCTCCTGGCGCCGACAGACTTCAGCCGGGGCAGGCGTTCGTCGCGGCCTCCTTCCCGGTGATCCAGGAGGACGAGCGCGGGAAGGTCAAGGTCCGGCGGGCGGAGGATTGGAGACGCTCCGGCCACAACGCCACGGTGCGTGCACACGACGTGCCGACGCACCACTTTGTCAACGACTACGTCGACATGATCCGGCGTCTGGTGGCATTGGTCGGCGTGCCGGCGGAGGTGCGCACCAGGGTGTTCGGGCACGACATGCTGAACGCCTACCGGCAGTGGCCCGTCCGGCACCCGTCGCACTCTGGGACCTTTGTCGCCGGCGCGGCCGGCGTCACCCTTTCGTTCCACTTGGCCATGTGCTTCGGCACCGCGGCGTCGGTCTGGCACTTCAACCGGACGGCCGACGCGCTCCAGGCGATCCAGAGAATCCTCTTGTGGATCATCGCCGGCCACTTCGTCGACGACTTCAACGGCATCGACATGGACGAGGTGGCGGACTCGGCGTTCCAGGGCATGGCTGACTTTTCCTGGAGCTGGTCGGCTTACAGACCAAGCCGTCGAAGGCACAGCCGCAGGCACCATCAAGCGCAGAGTGGTCCCCTTCATCGACGACGGGACAGGGGCGCCGGCTGCGGTCATCTATGCCGACGCCTTCTACCAGCCGGGCGAAACACGACACAAGGCGGGCCATTTCCCGGCGGAGGTCAACATCAAGCCCGGCACTAGGGGCATGAACGGCTGGGGCTATATGTGTGGTCCGCATCGGCAACGCCGTCTTCCACGACTGCGGCGTCGCGCCGGCGGAGTTCCTCGAGCTCTTTGCTTCTCGGCGGGCTTTCATCTACGTCCTTGAGATCCTGGCGCAGGTCCTGGCGCTGGTGACTTTAGCCGGCAGACTGCCGCAGAGGTGGCTGGCGTTCATCGACCGTCGCCGGCCAATGGGCCGTCACAAAGGGATACGGAAAGGACGCCGCCGTTAACGGCATACTGGCGGCCTTTTGGTCCACGGCGGCACTTTGTGAGTGGCTGCCGGACTTCCGCAGGGTACCGTCAAGGCCAACGTCTCCGACGCTGTGTCGAGGGGCGACCTGTCGATGGCGGCGCAGGCCGCTGGACTCGGGTCCGGACGCCGGTCCATCCTCAAGGTTCTGACCAGGGCCGTCGCCGACCTCCACTTCGCGACCCATAAGGCTGCCGACGAGCTGGCTAACCTAGCGATCTGAGCGGCTAAGTCGGCGCAGGGTGTAGGGGAGCGCCGGGCGGGTAGCTGAAGGCGTCCCCCCGGCGCCGGCTAGCCTAGAACTGGCGAAAGCGACGGACCCGGCGCGAATGCGCTTTCATACCATCCAAAAGAAGGGTTCGTCCGTCGTAGCCTTTTGCNGGGTAGCTGAAGGCGTCCCCCCGGCGCCGGCTAGCCTAGAACTGGCGAAAGCGACGGACCCGGCGCGAATGCGCTTTCATACCATCCAAAAGAAGGGTTCGTCCGTCGTAGCCTTTTGCGAGTTCCGTCGGGGATGTCGGTTGTCGTGTATTTCATTCATGTGCGTATAGGGACAACCGGCGAATCGAAGCATGTGCCGCAGCTATTGCCGGCCTTGCGTCCCCCGACGATTTTCAGATCCCACCCTCTCCACCCGACGGGGTCCAGTTTTGAGTTTTGCTGACTATCGGATCGTCGCTCGCTGGCGGGCAGCGGGCCGAGGGGTAGCTGAAGGCGTCCCCCCGGCGCCGGCTAGCCTAGAACTGGCGAAAGCGACGGACCCGGCGCGAATGCGCTTTCATACCATCCAAAAGAAGGGTTCGTCCGTCGTAGCCTTTTGCNGGCCTTGCGTCCCCCGACGATTTTCAGATCCCACCCTCTCCACCCGACGGGGTCCAGTTTTGAGTTTTGCTGACTATCGGATCGTCGCTCGCTGGCGGGCAGCGGGCCGAGGGGGAGCTGAAGGCGTCCCCCCGGCGCCGGCTAGCCTAGAACTGGCGAAAGCGACGGACCCGGCGCGAATGCGCTTTCATACCATCCAAAAGAAGGGTTCGTCCGTCGTAGTCTTTTGCGAGTTCCGTCGGGGATGTCGGTTGTCGTCTTCAGAGTTTGGGCAAAGTGCTGAGTTTGTGCTTGGGCAACGTCCTGTCGTCAGGCACAGCTGCGACATCCATCATGCCCACCCCTCAGGACGGTCGTTTCGTCGCACTTCGCTGCCCGATCTGCGGCCGGGTACCTGCAAACCAATCAGGCTCAAGAAGTGCAGTAGGCCCATCAGGTCGGCCGCAAGAAGGCATATATGAACATGATGCACGCGCTGCTGTTCAGCTTTGCCCTTGGCAGTGTGGCAGTGCTGGCTTGCAGCATGTGTCGCACCAGCGACGGTGACCAGCTGCATGCTGAGTCCGATACCTGGCCCAGCTTGTTATCCCTTGTCGTGTTTGCAGCAGTTCTGAAACCAACGAGGTTTTCCAAGCTCCCATGCCATTTCCGGATCTTATGCTACGGTATTTCTCTTCAATCATAAGATGCTCCTGCCTCTGGTTACGTGCACCCGTGTTCTGCACAGCGCCCTCTCGGCCATCTCCACCCGTTCCGATTGTTGCAAGCAGCACCGATATGGATTTTGAAAGCTTGCGCCGAAGCCCCGAACCCGGACTAACGTACACTGGTGATCTGTCTCCTTTTCGACATGGCTCATGTCCGTGGTGCTCTTTCGCAGCGCCAGTACTGGTGTTGCAGCCTTTGCTGGCTTGGGATGCTTGACACGAGCCCCGACTGTGCCGTCGCTATGCTTCTGACTGATATCGGTTCGCTCATGCGAGCTTTTCCTTGTTTCCGGTTCACGCTGACTACCGGGGAAAGCAGGCCTAACCTCATATTCATCATCTGAACACCCGCGTCTCGAAGTACTGGCCGTCGACGTGTGCGACGACGATTCAACAACTCCCAAACCACAACCTGGCAGCATCGATTCACGGGTGTGGTGTCTGGAGTACGCACATGATGAAAGAAAGCGGACCGCTGGCCGTCACCGGTCGAAGCAAGAGCTTGCAAATTGACATCCTTCGACTTACACTGGCCTCCTGGCGCGAGTGTCTATCATCGTCTGGAATGCATACTTCCTGCTTCGTTCTCAGTGGAGTGAAACGCCCTCACTGCTGAAGGCTGTGTTGCTGTGCATGGTACAAGTGTCGTGCAGCTGGACGAAGGCTTACCCGCCAGAAATCGTCTGGATTACCTACATGATTGATCTACCTGCCTGCTGGTCTGCATTGTCATGCAGGTTGCCTAGAAACACATACTGAGCTTCCTAGAGTGTGTGCCATCTGGAAGAAAAGTTGGAAGCCCGCGAGCGTGCCATATGAGTACTGAGTTGACTGCTCTTTGGGCGGCCGTCGTGCTGCGAGAACACACGGCGAAGTGTCGAACTGTCACTGATACGCGGAGAATCGCAGGCTGAAGATTTGCAAGTCTTTTCCAAACCGTTGCGGCGCTGATGCGACGCCAACAGTCAAGGGCCTTCTGGGACTGCGGTGCAAGCGGAAAGGAGGATGAGATGGGCTTCGTCCAAGCTTCACAGCGGATGCGGCCATCGATGTGTTGCTTGAAGTGGTCAGAGTCCGGCCATGTAGCACAGCCAGAGCGCCCTCCGGAAACTCCGGACCGGGTATGCAGCGAACACGCAGACAAGTGACAAGCGCAGGTCACCTTCGACACCTTGAGTTCTCTGATCGACGGCGGAGTCCGAGTGCGGAGAGTCCACCTCAAGCCTGCACAGCCCGAAACTACAGCCTCGACCCACGGCTTCCCAGAGCCCGTAGCCCGGATCGGCGCCCAGGGACATCCCACAGCCGATGTGGCGCCTGCCGCCCGGCCGAAGGGGCTTCGGGACATGACAGTTCAGCGATTGCGGGTTGTTACAAGTAGCATGTAAACGGGATGTCAGGGTTCAGGATGTTTGAGGCTGTAGAGTGCTTTTGAGTTGGAGGATTGGGCGGTTTTGGTGGTTTGGAGTTTCGTTAGGGAGGCTTGGGATGTGTGGCGAGGCGTTTGGTCTAGGACCATGAGCCCGTGTAGATCGGAATGCGCGGGATGTGGCACCCAGGTTTACACCTCGAGGCCCTTCATTGCTACCAGTGTGCAGAACTTAGATCCCAGAGTTGCATCGATGAGATTAGGGGTGCCGACTGTGTGGGCCAGCTGGTTCAAGCCGTGTGGCTTGTTGAAGTGCAGATCAAAAAGAGCACTGCGCGTCATACAGTCATACACAATTAATTTCACGCGTGCATTTAGAGTTGTTTGAACCTTCTAAAGCGTGCAACGCCAAGGTTTGCCAGACTGCACGCAGAGCCTTGACATTTCATTGCTGGAAGGCAAGAAAGAGTCGAGCTTGCAGGTCAGGGCTGCAATCCTTGGTAACCCGAAGTGTGACCCTCTAGCGAACTCTGCGCGAAGAGGAATGGCACCCGCTTCACAGATTCACACGAGGTGATTTGCTGAGTCCTCTGACACTTTGTGTAAAGTGTGCACTGAAGAACATGTAAACTGGGCGGCTGGACATTGCGCGCTTTGCGAAAACATGCGGAGTGTCGGATGTTCGGAGCGAAGCGGATAGAAACGCACTGTGGGGATCTGTGGGGCAGGTGAGAGACGGTGAAACCAGAGGTTGCGCTTGTTCACCGCATGTCTCGCTGCTTCATCACTTTATCTTTATCATGCTGCTTCCCACCCCGGCCACTCCATTCTGAAAGCGCCGCTGCTGCTGGGGCTCGAGCATCTGAAGTAGATTCCGTGGCTGTGGGCCGCCGTGGCCATCAAAGCCATTTGGAGATGTTCGGTCCACCCTCACCGCTGTCAAAGAGCAGGCTGAGAGGGACGCTTCAAAGTCGAAGACTTTCGCCGAGGGGTTCCCCTCGATCACCGGGATCGGGAAGTCCAAGTGGCGAGGGCAAAGTGTCCTTCGGCTTGCCCAACGAGGTCAAGTCTCCTAGATTCCGCTCGGGCAACAAGTCCGTGCCAGCACCACTCAAGCTGGAGGAGCTCCAGTCCGATGACGTCCCGAGCTCCAGTCCGAAGCGAGCCACAAGCCAGACGCCCCCTGCTCCCACGAAGGAGTGGGGAGCAGAACGCGTGCAAGTGCTGTGCGCCTCCCCGGCTAGCGGAGCCGTGACTCCCAGCTTTGCGGTCATCCCACCGCACTTGCCCGGGGCTTATCTGGCGGCACTTTGAACTTATATACTTTATAAATCAGCTCAGTTTTAACTCCTTCTGTTTCTGCTTCGCATTGAGCGCCGAGGTCGGACAACGTCTTCCGGAGCATTTCTGTTGCTTCCACGGCCCCTCGGGCTCAGACTATCGCAAACGATCTTCGTGCTCCCTGCAGTTACGGCTGCCTTAGGCAAAAAGTGCTGTGCAGAACGAAGATGAACAAGGTAAGCACACGCTGGAGTGTGAGGCAACACACGGCCCACTACAAGCTCTCATTCTGATTGCTATAAGGTCGGTATCGAATGTTCAAACCAATACTGCTCGACGGCATCGGGCACGATTCCGGTCAACATGTCTAGATTCGTTTCTACGCACCCTTTCGAGTCAGAAGCTCGGCGCTCTGGCGCGTGGCCGACCCGATCTTCAGACCCCGAAAACCACAACCACGCGTGCTCTAAAACTCCTGCAGAGGCTCACACAAACTACACCAACTATTCTGCAGCCCACAGTCTCGAACTCAGCAGGAAACTGTTGAGTTGGCATCTGCTTTGAGTTTTCTGTTGGCGCAGCCGAAGGTGACGACAGCTCCATCGTGTCCGCAGCACAAGCAGCCGATGCCCTTAAAATTGTAGCACAGCCTCTGATGCGCCCGAATCGACGGTGCAAGGCACTTGCAGCTGCTTCAGAAGCCATGCGGCAGGAAGCAGTACGGATCCTGGCATGGCGAGACAGTACTGTACTGGCTGGTGAACTTGCGCGCTGCGCCGCGTCCGAGCAGGTCAAAGCGGCAACGGCCCGGCAGCAGCTGGAAGATCAGTCCAGGCCAGCGCGGAAGCGCCACGCGCCATTCCAGAACAGAACATTCTGTCCATGTCTTAGCACTTTAGATCTTCTGGATGGGGGTTGTGGTCTCTGCATTGCAGGCGCTTGGAGGCCCAACTGGCCGCCACCAACCAGCAGTCCCTGCCTGTTTGAGGTCATTGATGCGCCTTGATGGGACTCCGCTGTAGCAGCGCAGAAGCGTGGCGTAGCATAGCAAAGCTTTGGCAGGTATTGGATTCTTGCTTTCTGCCAACGCCTTCTACTTGCATGCCAGGATCCTGCAGCCGCTTATGTCGCCTCGTGTCCAGCATCTCCTGCACCAGCACCTCGGCCGAGCTAAGACATCTTCAGAAGACAAGCCCAAAGACAAAGGCTTGAGCAGGGCGTGACCGCATCGCCCTCGTCCATGCCAAGTCGACATCGCCACCCAAGGATTCAATCGCCGAAGCATTTCGCGGCTCCACAAAGTCAATCCACCCAGGTGCCTGCGCCAGATCGCTCTATCTGAAGAATCAGGTTGGGTCTGCTGACTCGAGTGGGCTGCAGGCGCCGTTCCTCACACACGGCTATGTTGGCGGCTACGGACACAGCTCTGGTTCCTGCTCTGCGGCTCCCGTTACCGTTCGAAGGCGCATAGACACAGGGCACATTGGATGAGCAATGGCAGCCATGACATCCCCTGCCGAGCACGCCAGGACAGTTCGTGTTGCACCGCCGAGAGTGGAGACCCGAGTTTTGGAGCTGCTCAATGTCGATCGGGTTGACGTTGATGATTCGTTTGTCGGCTGACATTCCCAGTTTGAGCTCTCAGTGCCTTTGGAAATCTAAAGTCTAAAGCTGTTACGGCTGTGACGACTGGGCAGGTGGTTAGCCAGGTGCCCGTGCGCACCTCTGGCGTAGCGGTGGACAGCTCTGAATGCAAGTGTTGGGTCAATGCCCAGTTCTGAACTCTAAGCCCCTGAACGTTCACTGCACATTGCCATTTTCTGCAAGGCTGCCGCTGCCCCGAAGCAAGTGATACCCGGTCCTGATGCCACCCACAAGGCATTCCGGTCAGCAAACACGGCTTGCTGCCACCCTCCGTCCATAGATCCAAACAAGCAAAGATCGAAATATGTTCAGGTGCAGGAAGACAATGCTGGGATCGACCAACAGTCGGTTGCCTAGTTATCCAAAGTTGTGGCAGAGCGCCGCTCGTGTTCGGAAGCTGTAGTGGGCAGATGCCCAGGCACGTGTCGACATCATCCTCCGTGGGCTGGCAGCCCAGCCACTTGTTTGAAGTGTTTAGTGCGGAAGAAGCATGTGCAACAAGGCGTGCAAACATCCTGCGAGCTGCCAAGTGAAGTGCCCGCACAGGCCGGCGTTTCGCCTCAGTAGCGCTAGCCGGAAGATTGCGTGGTTGCCTCTCCTGCTTCGGTGCCGACTCGAGCAGTTTTGGGCTAGGGCCGGCTAGGGGTTGTCAGAGGGCTCTGAGTGTGCGTGGCTGTCAGCGCTCCAGCAGTGAGCGTTCCAGGACCTCGCGCTCAAGGAGATCGCAGAGGCCTTGCCCTGCCCATGTGGTCCATGAGACCCGAAGAGGGACGATGACGAGGAGAGAGAAGAGAGGAGAGGAGTGAGCTCACAGGCGGTCGCATTCGCCTCTCGAGATCTCGGCACGGAGGGGCCTTCCTTGGAGCAAGTGAAGCAGGCCGACTAATGTTGCCAGAGACACTGCCAATCCGACTTGACCTGTGCAGGACCGCGACTACATTCGACAGGCTCGTAGACTCGGCATTGCCTTTCGGACAGGTTGGACCGAACGGATCAGCTTTGTGTCAGGCCATCGCCAAGGGCCGAGCTGCTGGTCTGTCCGAGGCCCCAAGACCACCCAAAATGCCCACACTGCCCCTTACGGGCTTCTTTCATCCGCGTGAGCGACAGGAGGAGCTGGCCACGGCTGAACAGCAGCGGCGTCGATTACATAATCTGTACCAGGAGCTCCACTTAGAGCAGACATTAACGGGTCGATGGGACTGCTGGGCAGGACTTGAAGGGGCAACTACGGGTCTACTGCCGAGCTGGGCCCTTTTTGCAGACTTGATGTCGCAGGCTTGTTGAAGCTTCAACCGTCGACGGGACCGAGGTCAGGCCCCTGAACTCCAGGGAAAGGCGGATTGGTGACAAGGAAGCAATGCAGGTCGTCGATAAAAGCACCCTCGAGGCTGGAAAAAAAAGCCTCCTTTGACTGGCCGAGAAACGAATCATGTTCCAGGTTCGTAGCACTGGCGACGTTTTCGAATTCGTCTCCACCTCGAGCGTTCCTAAAACTGGTGGATGGCTCTTGAAACGGAAACCGAGGATGGAATTTTCGGGAGTTCCGATTCGCAGGCATAACGCAAATAGATTCGACAGTGACTCTGCGTTTCTCGTTTTGATGGGAATCAGCGAGGCTGATGTCTTCGAGGATTGCTGTGACCTGGCCCAGTCTGCTGTGGACGGTCAAAATGTTCCTCGGCGGCCTTGAGAGGAACCAGCCCTGCAGAACTCAGAACTGCAGGGGTCTAAGAGTTTTAGCAACTTTAGCCGCAACTTAGCCAGAATCTCCTTCGAAGCAGCTTTGACAATGCAGAAGGGGTCACTTGCTGGGAAGTAGAGCTGTGGGGGGAAACGACCGATTATTGAGGTGACGGTGTTTTGCTATGGCATTACTGGCGCTGGCAAGACTTACACCATGCCGGGACCTCAGCTGTGCCCGGTGCCGTCCCCGGTGCCATTTGCTGCAGCTGGAACCATCTTCCTCGGCAGCCGAGACATATTCAGAAAGGCAAAAGGCAAGCGTTCTCAGCTTCCGCCAACCAGGCAGCTGCGGCGCATGCTGTCCACGCAAAACATAGGACAACTATCATCCAGGCTGCCGCGAAACCCGACATGTCCCACAAGCGGCAGAAAGGCACTTGGAATCCACTTGCTGCATGCACGACAACACCCGAAGGCAAGGCAAAACATGCTGTGGAGGAAAGAGCAATGAAGAGGAAGCAGCACGTCCAGTTCCTTATGTTAGTCCTCGGAGAGGGCCTGCGGCTTAGGTATGGGACTCCAGAAGAGGATGGTTTGGCGCAGAGGATGTTTGGCGAGGTTTTTGCGCAGGCGGGAGTAAAGGCATCATCTCGGGGGGCGAGAGGGCGTGCGAACTGGCAGGTTGACGTGCGACCTCAGGTGGGGAGCCAAAGAAATTCGGGTGCAGGGCGGCGTTTGGAGATTCATTTGGCCAAGCTCCAAGGCGAATGTTACAGTCATGGGATCCATGTCAGAGCCTCATTTAGCGCTTCACAAGCCTCCGGCCATGAGTCGAGGGAGTTGCTGGTGGCTGACAGGATGGAGCTGTACAACAACTACCTCGTCGACCTCCTCCGCCCCATCGACTGGCAGGGCGCGGGCCGCGGCGGGCCGCCGCGGGCCGCCGCGGGGGGCCTTGGCCTCGCTTCTCTGCTTTGCTCCAGGTCGACAGAGCCCGGCCTTGAGCTTGAAGTTGGACAGGTCAGGCACGGTGCAGGCACAGAGAGAGAGCGGAGAGAGCCGACTTTGAAGCAACGACAAAGGACCAACGAGACACGCAAAGGAGAGGAGCATCGTGAACCACACATGCACGCCTTGTGTCCCACAACATTTCTGGCTCGAGAGTGGAGGGACGGCAACTGTGCGAATCCTCGAGGCTCATTGAAGGGGTCCGCCAGTTTCTTTGATCGCTTGGCCACTCGTGTGCACACCGGCTGCAGGCATTTCGTGTCGCACAGGCTGTCCCGGAATCACAGATGAGGCCCAGCTTGAGAGTCGCTGTGCATGCAGCTGGAGATTTTGATTAGCTGATTCAAATTTTGGCAGATTCGTCGCGTCGTTGACATGTAGTGAATTTTTGAAGCGTCGGCCGCCAGGACCGACACAACCGAGCTGCTTAAACTTGGAGCAGCTTTGGCAATCACGGCCGGCAGCATGGATTGCCCTGTTCTGCTCGCAAAGCTCGCAGCTTCGGCATCTGCATTCGAGGTCGCCATCTGCCGTTTACTGTGGGTGAAGGGCACTGGATCGAGCAAGACAAAGGTGGTGGAGCCAGGAAGCCCCAAATCGCCGGGAAACCGCTCCGCGACGCCTAAGGCATCCAACGGTGCCGCCCCCAGCCAAGGCTGTACTAATCCAGTAGTCTCTGAAAGAGCTGACTTGTTTGCAGTTTGTTGCGGAGTCGTGCAATGGTACTTGACGAGCTTCAGGCACTGCAGATGATCTTTGGATTTACTACGGTTCCCAGATCCTCGGATAGCATGGAAGCAGGGTGAAACTGATTCTCGGACTTCTCGTTGCTGTTGCTGCTGCACGAGCACCCCATCAAAAAGAACTTAACCAGCCCACAGTCGGCACATCTTTTGAAATTTGTGCAGGGTTGAGATTCCTTGCGGAAGTTAACCTTCCCACGTTAGAAACCTTCGCTGTCGTTTAGTGCCAGTGCTCAGCCTTCAGTTGACGGCCTTCTCGGCCTCCCAGTCTGCGATCAATCGCAGAGCTTCTTGAGCCTTCAGCACCTACTTGGAGCATGTCTAGGGGAGACGGGGCAGCGCTGATCGTTCCATTATCTTTCCATCATTTAACATTGTAGTTTGTTGTGCAGCTTGCTTGCGGTAGACTTTAGGTCTGAAGCAGGCGCGGAAGGTCTGAGGTCTGAGGTGCGGTAGGTTTTAGGTGTGAGGCAGGCGAGGTAGGTCTTCGGTCCGAGGCAGGCGCGATAGGTCTTAGATGGCTTTAGGTCTGAGACAGGTGCGGTAGGTC
>BGNK01005057.1:8956-38955 GCA_003297005.1 Symbiodinium sp. clade A Y106 | reverse complement strand
CCGATCGATGCTGGAGAGCTCATCGAATGGTCTGCTACTTCCTTGATCCTACTCCCGACGATCAAGAATAGGCTCAACACCATGCTCCCGGAGCTCTTCAGAATGCTGGCATCCCTGCAGGAGCTGCAAGCTGGGGACCACATCATCGCTGCCAGGGAAGCCCAGCATTACACGGCGTTGCACTCTGAGTTTCATCAGGCTCCTGAACTGGCGGTTGGCAACTGGGTTCTGGCCATGGCNGTACGGCCGATGCTGGTTCTTCACCTGCTGGTACCACGATGATGGCCGACATCGCTCAGGGCACTCAGGATGGTGTTGTGGTCTCCACCCCATCTAGCGCACTTGCTCAGGAACCTGCAGACGCAGAAAAAAGAGCTTGTGACTGCGGTGTCTATCTTCCCCCTGGAGAAGTTCTTCGTGCTTCCGGTCGGGACCTTCGGGATTTCTTCTATCAGTTTTCTGTGAACCGCGAGCGGACGGCCCGGAACTGTCTGTCCGGTGCCCTCTCGAAGGCTGAGCTGGAGTATGTGTTCGGCAACGTCCCAGGCCTCCCTGCCAAGGCTCACGTTGGTTTGTCAACCCTGGCAATGGGAGACCTAAACGCTTGCGAGTTCGCCCAGGCCAGCCATTTGGGCGTACTCTTTTGCGGCAAAGTCTTTGTCCCAGCCGAGCTTCTCTCTCTAGCGTTGCCTGGAAACAATTTGGGATTCGGGATGTGCCTTGTAGACTCGTCTCATGATGCATCGTGCTCATAGCCTGGTTCGAGAGAGTCAACACCGTATCAAACATCGCTGACGATCCTTCCAGAAGGATAACTGACGAAAGCCTTGAGGACGTTTCGAACCAAGGCATCGCAAAGTCGGCGTTGGTTCCTTGGGGATGAGTCACACGCTGACGATACGTGCTGTCCTCATTCTTCTCGCATCGTGGGTGGACGATGCGAGCATCACGGATGCTCGAGTGGGACCACTTTTCAACTTTTGAAACCTCGGTACTCCCCGAATTACGGCTTTCGCCAGTCCTCTATGTTCGACTGATGATCAATATGGTTCAACATTGATTGCAGAATGATACGGTTCCATATTCATCGGAATTTTTGCGTGTTTACTTACACATATATCTGCGAAATATATCCTTCGTTTCGCATGCTTGCACAAACAGCACAGAATTTGGGAATAAGGGAGAGGGTGCCTATCTAATGGTGGTGAAGCAGCTGCGGTTTAAGGGGGGCCTGGGCCCTTCGCAAGATGCAGCCGTGTGGTCAAATTTGGCTCAAACTGGCTCGAAATTTTGAAGGGGCCTTGCTTGAGAAAGCCCAAACCCACGGGTGATGATGAAATCTCCAGCAGCGCTTTATGGGGCAAAATTTACAAACCGACGTCCAGTCCGGAACAACCGCTCCAATCCGGAACTACCTGTCAAAATCCAACTACTGTACGAAATGTCGCATTTGTGAAACGCATATTCGTACAAGCTGCACATCTTCCGACAGGTGGATTGTGCTGCAGTTGCGATAAAACAAGGGAGTGATTGCCGCCTTACTTGATTGTCTAGACTGGTTGGATTATTATCGAACAGTCGACCTTTTGCATTTAAAAAGTTGGTCTTCTGCTGATGTTCTTGGACAGCAACTGCTCTATGCCATTTGCGTATGCTGTGGGCCCTAAGCTGTCGACCTCTGAAAGACTTTGATCTAGATCAAGGCATGACGCAGCACGTGCAAACTTTCAATGCTTCGTGAACTTGGAACTGAACAACGGAACCAGGCAAAGAGTAGCGGAGCAGCGCAGAAGTGATTTCAGCCGCTTGTTGCATCAATGGAGTGCTAGTATAGTTGTGGCGGCATGCACGGCTTGATCCACACCGCACCACCCCAAGCCGTTCGGGTGCTGATTTACTTGAAAACGCCTGACAACTTGTCGCAGGTCTGGAAAAGCTACATCGAAGAGAGACATGGTCGGGAGGTGTGGGCACAGGCCGAAAGAACTCCTCAAGCAAGCCTATGCTCGTTACCGCATGTTGCGTGCAAATTGCCTTGTTCTGTTTCAGTAGGCTCTTCAAGATTGTGGTGTGCAAGACGACGCAGAATTCCTTGAATTCAAGCAGCACGAGGTCGGCTGCACTCTGGCCAGCCCTGCCCCCCGTGTGTTGGGAGTGTGGCAGAGCGTCGAAGGATAAGCTGACGCACCAAGTCATGTCGGCCAGCATCCGGGCTGCCGGCAGCAGTCTCGAGGCCAGCCAAGGCCTCGGATGGAAAGTTTGGCAAGGCAAGTGTGTCCCTCCGTCCGAGTCTTCACCTGAGGCTTGGAGCTCTTTGGTGCCTTCTTTGTGCAATTCATGGTTCGGCAAGGCGGATGATGGTGAGAGGTTTCCCAGCCTGCCGAATTGAATCGCAACACAACCGTATTGGCATGTACCGGCATCGGCGGAAGCACAAAGCTAGTCACCTCAGCAGATGGTGCATGGCAGTAGCGGAAGCGGGTGAAGATGAGTTTAGCCTCCGCAGGCTGGACGCAGTGGTTGCAAGCCATGGGAAGCTCCTTGGAGGATGCCGGCTCGTGAAGCCTGCACGCAGCAGCTTTGCCACGCGACGTGCCAGGAGTTCGTGCAGAACTTGAATGACATGCACCATGATGCCGTCTCAGCACAGAACGTTCTTGATCAGATCAGCCTTGAAGTTGCCAATTCCCTGAGGTTCTCGAGCGTGATTTTCGTTCAGCATGCTTTCCGGTATTTACTGCATCACGCGTGTGCCTCACCTTCATCAAGTCCTGTATGCTTGATGGATCGTGGTCTGTAGGTTCTGAGGAGGGCGAATTCTTTCTGACATACAGTGCGTCCCCCAGGATGTTCTACTGTAGATGAGCGCCCTGTTCCCTTTGTGCTTTGTGCAGTGCTGAGTTTTGTGTTCCAAGGCTCCTCCAGGTTTGTGCCTAGCCTCACGAAGGGCATCCCGGAAGCAAGATATGTTGTCGATCATGTGCTGGCAGCAACAGCAGCAGCTCCTCTGGGGAGCCGGTGACCATCGCCTAGGGGCACCGCCCGCGACAACCGTCATCCACTTCGCCAGTGCAGAGAGTATGCTCAGTGTACCACTGCGTCTTCTCCATCTTCGAAACAGCATGAGCTCAAGAAGCTTTTCTGAAAGTCTACAAGCGGCAGCTTCAACTCCATCGTCCGACGGTCAGTCCCTCTGTGTTTCCGTCGCTCTCCCCCTCTCTGTTACTCCCTGTGGCCTCCATCCTTCGCATCCAACAAAGCTTGCTGTGTTCAACAGCGTGTCGAAGGAAGGCACGGATCGGAGCTATTGAAGATGTCTAGTAATTTACAAGGCAGATGTGGATTCCTGGGAAGGGATAGCGGCCACTCCCGAAAAGACTAGGCAGCAGGAACACGGCAACTGGTGAGGTAGAGTCAGGTAGAGAGCCTCGGTTCAAGGGTGTATTGAGGCGTGCTCCGAGAAGTAGCGGCAGTTCTCTACAACGCCGGAGCCCCAAAACACCCCAGAGCCCAGCACTTATCAGAGGCGTCTTTGGGCGGGGGGGAAGCAGTGCAGCGCAGCATTGTTCTGCAGAGGTCCATGTGGAGTTGCTGAAGACCGGCGATTTGCTGAGCCTTCTGTCAACGAGCGATGCTTCACCGGACTTGTGCTCCGCAGCACCCCGCTGTCGAGGCGGCGACGGGAAGACGGAGATCACTTGGAAGGTGCTAAAGCGGGCTCTTGCGGGCGGTGCCGTGGCGTCGCGGGTGGGACGTCGAGTGCAAAACGGGCTTTGCGAGGTGGTCCAAAGCAGCCTTCAGAGCTCGGGCCTCGGCGGGCCTCGGCCGCCTCCGGCCTGGCTCCGGCCTGGCTCTGGCCGGGCTCCGGCTTGTTTGAGCTCTGCAATAGCCTTCTGTTGATTTTCCGATGTCGAATTCAGGCCCTTCGGTGGCCTCGCGCCAGCCAACGTCGGTAGGGAGCACAGCGATGAGGGCATCGGAGGCTAGAAGGCCACACGTTCTCGCTGCGAGGCCCTTGCTGGTTTCAGCTGGTTTGATGTGCACAAGGCGCCTCCAACCAAGCCGCGGGCGCAAGCAAAGCCAGAAGAGACTTCCCTGAAAGAGGTGCTGGCGGCTGCATGCCGGGGCACGGATGTGCGGACCTTCTGAGTCGCTGGGAGTCGCCTAGAGAGCGTTCCCGCATGCGCTGGCGGAGCCTAGGTTTTCGGTGCCAGCTGCTGCCGGCAGGCGGCAGTTTTCTGGCCTCGCCGTTTCGTTTCGCTGTGGGCTCGGGCTCATCGTCAGGAGGCCGAAGGGGCGGAGGTCGTCATTGCAGCGCGGGAGCAGGCGAGATGCTCTGACTTCAAGACTCAAAGTCGAAGGAGCCCCGCCGAGCCCAGGTCGACACCAAAGACTGCGATGCACGGTCGAGGCACTGCCCGTGCTGCACCTGCTGCCTGCTGCACTGGTGCAGCTCAAGGGGTTGAGGATCCTTGTGGTGGTCAGGCGGCCCTCTGACTGCCAAACGAGCTTCTCCTACAGCAATGCCCTCGATGCCGAGACTGGGTAGCGAGCCCTTCTGTGCAAAGATGCTTGCCAACAGGTACGCTCGATGAGGATGTTGATGTCACCCGGACAACCACACTGCAGGCTGGCATTGCAGTTAGCTCGATTCGGAGGGTGGCTTGTCGTGTCGCATTGATCGTGAGAGGATCCTGACTCCCTGCCGTCGGTTGCGAAGATCCGCCCGGGGCCTGCCAGAAAGGCTTGTTCAAGCCCCACCCAAACACCAACGTTCGAGTTTGAGGTCAGAGGTTTCAGATTCCCACAATCTCCAGCGTCCTGCAGTGGCTTGGTCGGGGCCTCAGACTGGGGGCCCCCACTTTGGCTTTGTGACTTTGACTCGTCTCTTCCTGAGGACGCCAGGACGCTGACCGGCGCCTGGAGCTGGCCCTGGCCACAGTGAGAGCCGTTGGAGCAGATGCTCTGCTGCTGCTCTGCTGCTGCTCTGCTCTCCCAGCCTCTTCGGCATTCGGCAAGGCCCGGATGCTCCAGCGGGCGGTGCCGGCAGGGCGGGCCCGGGTGCCCGGCTTTGCCTAGCGCGGCCTCCGGCCTCTGCGTCCTCCACGCCCCGGACCGGAGGTAGCATGTCATTGGTACGAGCTCAGCAGCTGCACCGATGCGGAGTACACCAGCCACTGGGCAAGAAGCCACCGGAGTTTCACCGTGCAGCGATCCTCGAATGTGCGCCTTGCAGGCTTCTGGAAGCCGCAGCTGAAGAGTGAGGACTGTGGGACTGCACAAACCGTGGCCGACCGTGGCCTGCGCCTGCGCAGCTGCCGTTCCCCGTTCCGTGGTGCTTTCAGGAGTTCTACCTTTGGTCCGAGAGCTGCCGCAGCCAGGTCTCTCAGCCGGAGGACGGTCGGACGGCCAGAGCCATGGTGTCATAGGCTTCGCGGAACAGTGCCGGATTCATTGAGAAGCGACAGGGAGGTGCATGCTCGGATTTCAGGAGCCTTCGACAGTGCGACCTCTGCTGGGCCACTCTGTAGTCATGTGGTGTACACAGGCTCCCCTGCTCTTTGCTTCGGAAGTCTCTAGGCCATTTTTGTTGGTCTCAGGGCCTGGCGGATGACGCCTCTGATTGTGAGATACCTCTGCGTTTTGCCTGGGACTCGGACTTGGAGCGTCGAGTGCGAATTGCAAAATGCTTTGAAAGCGGCAGGCCATAGCAAGCCTGCAGCAATCGCACCAGAAAGCCGCTTGTGATGCCGACAGTAGTCGTTTTCGATGAGGTGAGCCACAGCTGGTGGCCCCCGCAGGTGCCTTTCATAGCGAGCTGCAGCATTCTGATTGGCTGGGATGCAGGACTGGCATCAAGTCATGGGCGGTGTCCTTAGTGTAAAGCTGCACGGGTTGCACTCAACCGCAACGTTTGATCTGACGGCTTCTCGTTGTGACCAGGCGAAAAGTGCAGCTACGAGGCCATCAAGGCCCCTGGATGTTTAGAAAAGCTAGTAGCCAGCATCAGCCAGCGCAAGTCTGCGCCGAGTCTGCACCACTGTTTGGAGGCTGCTGAGCTCTGCATTGCTGCGAAGGCACACTTGGGTGGAGTGTTTGTGGCCGCGTCTGTGTTGTCATTATGAATGGAGGACCTTTCTGCCGAGTACCTCCGTGATGCCAGTCGCTGGGAGGAGGTTTCGTTTACAACAGCTGAGACCATTCCAATTGCTCACCCCGAGCCCGGATTGCCGAAATGGACAAGAGAGGCGCGCTTCTGGATCGATAAGTGTTGCATTCGCCTCTCGGCGAAACAGTAAAATAAAATAGCATAGACTCAAGCGTAGCGAAGATGCAGCCACCGAGGTCAGAACGATGAGGAATTTATGTCCTTGTCCATCCAGCTCATTGAAGCCGGGTGCTCATGATCATCCATCAGCATCCATAACCCACCACAGCTTCAGCAGCTGAGGAGTTCATGCAGCTCTGCCACGGCATGGTCGTGATCTTCACCTGGTCATACCTGGAACGACTGTGGCAGTGCGCTCAGAGTCGAGCCCCCGAGCACTCTAGAAATCCGAGATGAACGCAGGTGCGTTTACGAGTGGGCCTGTTTCCTGGTGTTTCACGAGCGGGGCTCCCAGTCCCCTTCCTTGCTTGTGAGACGAGAGACTGAGACATGGACTCAGGCCTCACGACATGGTGATCTGCGCCGAGTCCCTTTACCGAGTGGGCACGGAGGCCAGCTGAGCGGCACATCGCCGCTGCACATCGCGGTCGCGGCCCGGTCCGCTTTGCCGGTTTGTCGTCAGGAGCGGTTCTTGGAGTCCGTTCGCCGCTTCTCAGTGGAGCAGAGCCAGCCTCCGCCCGAGAGAGACCGGTCTCGCATCAGATGCGCCAGGTGTGAAGCGCTTCGCTTCCGTGAGGTGCACAGATCCGGAGGACCGGAAAGTCCTGGAGCAGAAGATCAAAGAGTGACCCCCCAACCGGAATCTTTTGGGAGTTTCGCGTTTCTTTCGCGGTCGCAGCTCTCCGACCGATTCTCAGGTACTATGGATGCTGTGAGAACTTCGAGAGATTTCTCCGAATCTCCGCTCGCCCCCCGAAACTGCTAAGGCTGCTAAGGCTGCTAAGGCTAATGAGAAAGGATGAAGGATAGGAGCGATAGGAGTTCTTGAGACTCTTGGACTCATCTGGACTCCAACTCGGACTCTGCCCCTTGTCAGGTGATTGCCATCATCGGCCGGTGTTTGGCAGCTCGCGGGGCCCTTGCCCCAGTCTCGCCCAGTGCTCTCTGCTAGGGCTCTGCTCGGCATTTTGCTGCATTTCGCTGCAGTTTGCTGCATTTTGCCTCAGGCTCGGAGCAAGACTGGGCTTTGCAACTGGGTCGCTCTGGCAGACGACTTGGGCTTCCAGGATCGCGGGATCCCCTCTTGAAAAAAAGAGACCCGCAAGCCGCAGAGCAGGCAGAGAGCATCAGAGAGCATCTCTGCAACAGGACCTGGCAGATGGCCTGCGCCTTGCGGACAGCCCGGCCTGTCGAGTCTCTTCGAAGCGCAGGCAAAACCCTCGAAGCGTGTGACAGGACCCGGCCGCTTGGCGGCAGCAGGCTTTGGACGAGGCTCGACACCATCGCCGCCCATTTGAATCGCAGTTTGGACAGGACCTTCTGCACGCTTGCACAGGTGGAAACCAGCAACACAGATTTGCAGAGCTGCATCAAGGCTGGCGATGTCGAGGGCCGAAAGCTCTGGGAAAGGCCGAGGGTCACGTGCAGGCACAAAGCGATGCCTGGTTTGCCGACCACATCACACCCATCCTCGCCGCCGAGCGCCGGCGTGCTGTCCGGTGCCCGGCTGGCCATATCCGCTCACCTCCGCTCATTGCGAGTATGCGCAGCAACAGGACTCCCCAAAGCGTGTGAACGACACGGACGGTTTACGGTTTAGGGTTCAGGGGTGTATGTTAGGCCGAAGGACATCAGAGCCCGAACACTCCCAATATGGTGTGTGCTGCTACTTAGCCGTCTCAGTTTCAGTTGTCAGGTTCAGAGGAACGTCTTCCGAAGCATGTTGCTCCGCAAGAACTTTGCTTTCGCCTCGGCAGTCGCGTGTGGACGTCCTGTTGTCCAAAGTCCACATTTTGAGGTTCGAAAAACACTGAGTGCCCCGAGCTGAGACGGGCTTAGGTGGCACGCCATGTTGGCTGCAAGTCATCGGTGTTCCTGGTATGCTCTGCCTGGGCGTAGGCTGCTGGAGCAGGTCCTGGATCCTACCTAGTGTGTCATTTCTCATAAGTGCGCAAACAACGGAGATCGAGGCGTGCGAGGCTAGGATTTCTCAGTGCGGGCCACCCAGCGCGTCTGCCACAAATCCAAGTTGCTACGAAGCGCGGGGAAAGATACCACCGACCTGGCTGTGGGAACCCTCATGCAAATGTCGAGACTTACATTCCATGTCGGCTTTGTTTCCGACCGCATGGTTGAAAGGTGGACTTGTGCGGATATTCCCGATAGGGGTTCTTAACGGCGACTGCCCTTATGCAGCAGAGGGGCGCTCGAGGCGGGGAGCAAGACGTCAAAGCAGCCGCTGAGAAGACTTGTAAAAAGAGAGGCCTTTGGCGCGGTGCTTGCGTTCATCCCAAGGTCCCAAGATATCCCAAGTTTTGGGAAGCCCGCAGGGCCAAACTCGAAACCCCCAGGCGAACAGGAACTGGCCAGGATCTGAACGACAAAGGCAGATGTCAGGTTTCGGCAGTGAAATGCCACGCTGATCTCCTGACTGCGAGCTGAGGCTTGCGTCGTCTGTACATCGGCACATGTTGCAGCTGTTTCGCTCACCAAGCATCTCCACGTGACATCACTCGAATTCGTTTGACACTTCCAAAGGACACCAGCTTCAAACGTCCGACAGCCTTCCACTCCTCCCGGGTGCTTGGAGCCGCGGCCAGAGATGATGGCTTTTGATGGTGTGTTCATCTGCGCAGTTAGTCTCCTTTCTGAGGTCAGGCAACTGGCCTCAGCACCTGCTACAGTGTCATGAGGTGGGCCTTGTCGGTGCCATTGAGCTTGTGATGTTTCTGCCGATTGCCTGCAGGAGATCGTGACCAATTGCATGGAATATAGGACCTGGAGGAGCGACGATGTTTGATGTATGACGTTGTGTGCTGCTTCGCCGTCGGTCCGGTGCGACCGGACCCGACTGTTGCGCGAGGCGTTTCCATCCGCAGCCGGGTGAGTTGAGTGATATCGCTTTGGTCCCATTTCTGCTGGTGTAAAAGGCTGAGCCGACTCTCACACAAAGTGGCGTGTCGGGCTGCGCAAGCTGAATTATGCTTTGCCTGTCCTGCCAGGAAACCTTCCGTGCTTTGTGCCCCGTGGGTAGCATGTCGAGGAACCAACTCCTTCGAAAGTGCATGAGTCTGGAGGATGTGTCTATGGGCTATGGGTCTTGGACACCTCGACGTTTAGTCGGTGAACCGCCTGCAGAGATCTGCAAGGTGCATGAAAATTCGGGCTGTACCGCGGCACGGTGATCGGCAGCATTCCAGCTTTGCAATCAGTGTCTGTGAGCTGCTGCCAAAGCGCAATCTTTTCGGTAGTCCGCATTGGTCGGCCACCTCTTAGGTGAACTACCATATCTGAACGATCTCTTGGTGGTCGCAGTCTTGCATCCATGCGGACAGTTTGCCTAGGTACAGTCTCCTTGCAACACCTGGCGGTGTCGAAGTGATTGATTGGGCGGGAATGGTCAGCTGAAAACAATCGAAAGCCAACAGCGGATTATGTTCTCCGGATGCTTCCTGAATGTTAGTGGTTTGCTGAGACGTGTTTTCACAGATCAGAGGCCCATAATTTTTCTAGCACTGACATGCGAACTTCTTGAAGTCCATGTCGTAGATGGGGCTGAAGCAGACTTTTGTGCCAACCAGAGCAAAGGTTGCCGAGGCGATTTTTCGATAGTCTGGTTGAGCAGTGCTGGTTGCTCGAATGCATCTGCAAGTCTGCAATACAAGAAGGGTTTCCTGTTGATCGGGGACACAGGTCCGGGCTGCGTTTCGCAACCAGCACGTGGAATCCCCGCAGCGACGTTTTAGGACTATCCAGTGGATTCAAGCATAAGTGTAAAGAATCTGGCGCCATACCTTCGCAGAGGATGCCGTAGCAGCTGTAGCTGGCATGAAATGGCTTGGCATGAAATTATTACGGCTATGAAGAGCAGCGGGAAGGCTGCAAACATGGCACCTCGCACCCAGTGTTCTAGTGCGCGGCCTTACCAGGTCGTGGATGCCGTTTGTTGTCCTGGCACTGCCTGTGCGCGATAGGGACATCAAGGCTCTGTGGACAATGCGCCACCCTGCCTGCCACAAGTGCGTTTGGGCAGAATAAATTTTTTCAAAGCGGGTACTGCAGATAGGCAAGCTTGTCCCGTGGAAGCTACGTAAAGCGACGCGTGCTTCAAGCATCTTCATGCAACTGACAAAGGGAGACAGGCGACAAGCTTCCTCTAGGACTCTAGGCATCTTCCGGTGTTCCTGTGCTACAGACGCCGCACATGCCATTTCCTTTCGTCCCGCGATTGCAAGAGGCCCTCGGCTCTGCACAGGACGTCCCAAGGACTGCTCTGCTCCCTGCCAGCATCTCCCCGAGGCCGGGGGAGTGATAGAAACGCTTTGGGGCTTCCGACTTTCTCTGAGCAGTTGCCGCGAGTTCTGCAAAGCGCTGGGCGCCCGCTGCATCCTTCACAGAAGACGACAACGCCGGACGACCGGGGGCCGCTCTGCTGCTCTGCTGCTCTGCTTGCAAACTGCTCGAAGCAAAGCTGAGGTGGGATCGTTGGATCCGCTTTCCGACCTTTCATTCCATTGGCCGAGCTAAACCGAAAACTGTGGCATCAATCTGCTGATACAGGTAGCTTCCTTGTTGGAAAGCGTCGCATTTACAGCCCAACTTCCAGCCAGCTTTGCAAGACACCAACCGCCGCAGTGATGCACAAATGCTGCGTTCATGGAATGGACCGCGTTTGAAGGCAGGAGTGTTGAGGACATGCAGAGGCTTGATCTGGGGTTGTAAGCGTTTCGATTGTAAGTTCATCCTCAAGGTCCGGGGCTCGCCCGCGTCTTGACAGATTTGTCAGAGGAATGCTGACAGAGTGATCTCTTCTGCTGCTCGCCATTGCTCGCCTTTTCCAGCTGCAAAGTAGCTTCCTGGGGCCGCACGGGTGCATGAACTAGTTCATTCCAAAACGCAGTACAGAAGAGACTTCGAAGTTAGTTGCTTGCTGGACCCGTTTGCAGAGCTGCAACTTCCGTGGATATGGCCGAGACAGCAGTGCCAGGGACTCATAGTGTTGCAACGAGCTGGTTTGAAATATGGGGGTAGTCGGCCGTCGCTGATCCCAGGGCCATTCCGTCACAGGGCGGAGATGAACTTTTTGCCAAGTGAACCTTTGCTTGAGTGAATGTCTTGCAGCACAAATGATGTTCCTCCTTGCAGGTACTTCGCGGAAATCACGCTTGATGTCGTTGAGGAGACTGCTTCGGTGCTCGAATTGCAAGATGCAGTGTCTAGACAACCCAGCAGCCTATTGGATTGGTAAGGTTGCCACTCCAGCGTTTTGTCTGTTGCTTGCGCTTTCCGCGAAGTGTTTAGACGAGGAGCAAACTTTCCTGAAACGTGCCATGGAAGAGCCAGGGCCGAGACCTCAAGGGGATAAACGCATCACGCAAACTACCCAGTAGTAAAATTACGGCACGCCGAGTACATGCACGGGCCTCAGCACCAAGTAGGCGATGAACCCTAGTGGTCCAAAACTGCTCAAAACCGAGATGTTGGGTGCATGGTTGCTGTAGGTGGTTGTCGAACCGTAAACTCCAAGAAGCAGATGCTGGCTGAGACACTCTAGACCGAAAAAGAAATGCTGGCCCCACAACCCCAAAAGTCATGTTGGAAAGCATTAGACCTGAACGAAGGCAAAAATGCCCACACAAAACTGAGTTGGGCAAGCCTGAAATCCAGCAGGGGAATGTTGATGAATGTTGAGTGATCTCAGAAGGAGAAGCGCAAGTCTCAAAAAGGAGGTGTTGGGTGGCGAAGCCTGAAACCTAAGAAACATAAACCTGACAACATCCAGACTTCAGTTTGTTTCTGGTCCGAGTGGCTTCGAGGCCCCGCTACGTCCACCTGCGTCGCAGCTCCATCGGGACCGTGACAGTTCCTCCCCACATCGAGGCGACGAGCAGACGACGGCTGTGCAGACGCTGGCTTTTCTGCTCTTCTCCTCCCGAGGAGAATCAGCCTGGCAAGCTGGTGTCCCAGGCGGGAGTCAGCTCGTGGAGGAAGTTCCGATTCGCAACGAAAGCAGGTTTGGACTGGGCACCCCAAGGTGGATCGAACCCTGTAGCGGCCTCACCAAGATCTGCGCAAGTGTCACATCTAAGCAAGTATGGCTGCAGATTCATCATGGACCGCCGTGCCGAAAATCGGCTGCGGCAACTCTGCTATGCAAATAGGGGCGTGACAATACAGTGATAGTGCCAAGATGACTTGTGACGCTTTGCCAGGGAAGTGAAAGCAGTCGGCACGCAGAAGAGCATCCCCATGCTCAGAGGCGTCGCTTGCTCCAAGAAGGCTCGGCCTCATCCCTCGAAGCCTTCCATGTTGCGAGTTTCGGGGCCCGGGTGTTGCCAGAACTACGGAGCTCGGCTGGGACCAGAGCCTTTTGGGGACTCCTTCCGCCCACTGCTCAGATCCCTTCTGGAAGTTGCACCAGCTTGGCCCGCCTCGGCTTGCGGTGTCAGGTGCTAAGTACTTGAACTCGCAGAAGAAGTCTCCGGTAGCAACTGCCGAAGCCTTGTTTTTCATGTGTGTTGGCTGTTGTGGAAAAGCCGCATCTCGAAGGCCCCTCCCACGCTGATGGATAAGACGGACGACTAGCTGAAGACTCTCGGCTCTCGTAACAGCTCTTGGACTGTTGCCCTCCGGCAGCGAGGCTTTGGCTCTCACCCTGCTTGTGCTTCCAAAACGGACCCCGGCCAAGCCAGCAGAGAAGAAAATGCGGTCTATGAGGGAAGCGAGAGCAAGAGAAGGAAGGTGTGAGTTTCAGGCTTTTCGAGGTTGGTTTCGGTGCTGAAGTTCAGGGCAAAGTTTCACAACATGGCGAGGACTGTTTCGGATCAAAACATGGTCAGTTTCGCTTCCAGTTTCGGGCTCGGCGTGCAGGAAACACCGCTATTCCCAGGCCCACATCAGATGGGCTGCCAGGGCTGTTGGTTTGAAACTGTGGGCTTAAACCCTAAACATCCTTAAAACCCAATTATAAGTCCAAAGCTTTGACTGGGCTGGGGGGGGGGAATGTTGACGTACACGAACTGGGACATACAGCTGTCATGTGCTATGACGGCCCTCATCTACCCTCCGGGGTCAACATCATGACCCGGCTGACTCTCCTGCGCGCATGCTGCTGACGCTGCTAGTGACATGTCATGCTGCTTTTTTTGAACAAGAGTCGCGGCAGCCAGGAATAGGAAGTAACAAACATTGCGGGCAACATCCATGTTTGCTCCACACTTAGTTGGATCAATCTTCTGCACTCTACTTCACCGCTCCGTGGCAGTGGATCAAGCCGGCAGTTGCGAGAAAAAAAGGCCTGGCCTGAAGGTGGGCCGAACGCGTCCGGGAACAGCCTCCCGGGCCCGGGGGGCGGCGGGGGGCGGCGGGGGGCGCTTTGCACCAGGCCGGGCGGCCGGGCTGTATGGCCCATGGACGCATCCAGGCAGCTCTGGGTCGTGTCCTCATCACGTTTAAGCGGCGCAGCCCGCCTGCCCGAAAGTCTGCCCGGCCCGTACTTTCCGAGGCAAGCACCACTATGCCTTCATCAAGAAGGCGCCCTGCCGCCTGCCGCTCCGTACCGCTCAGCTGCTGCCCAAAACGTTCGAGGTTGGCGAGGGCTCCTTCGGAGCGGCCATCCTCTGCCAGCACGATACCGACAAGGAGCGCGACACCAAGGCAAGGGAGATGTTGTCAAAGAGCAGCCGCGAGTGTCGTGAAGTGGAACGTCATGCGCACTGACGGGTTGGGGCCCGACTTACTACCCAGTGGTTAACTGCGTTTTCGATCACACAAGGCGGATTCGTCAAGCACTTCTTGGGAGTTACAACTTCGTATTGCAGTTTGGGCAGGCTGCCTGCGCAAGGTATAAGTCTGCCAAGGCCCTTAATGTTGATGCGAACGCTAAAGCATGCCGGAGAGCACGGTCTTGATAGCCAGCTGCCTTTCATTCAGAGGTCCCCGTCTCTCCTACAGGATCAGCGGTGCAATGTGGTGCCGCCAGGCCATCGTGAAGATGATAGACATCAGCCGTGCTTCCAAACAAGAGAAAGACGATGCCTTGAAAGAGAGCAAGGCTTGCTAAGAAAATTGCTGATGGCATTCCGGCTGGAATGTGCTTCCCGTCAGGTGCTGGCCTCTTTGAAGCACCCGTACATCGTTCGGTACAGAGAAAGCTTCAACGAGGCACAGATAGTACTATCCTGCTCGACGACACGAAGCATCGCGCAAGGATGGCTGGCTTTGCATCGTCATGGACTACTGTGAAGGAGGTGATCTCTCGGGAAGAATAAAGAGTGCAAGGCGTCTCGGCACTGCTTGCAGTGCTCCTTCCGGCTCTGCGGCTGTGCTTGGCCGTCAGGCAGTCCTCGAAGATCTTTCCGCAGGATCAGGTCGTCAGGTGGTTTACCCAGGCTCCATGGTTTTTCAAACTCACGACCGCATTTTCATAGTCTTGCCGGCCTGACAGGCCATTCTTGCCTTGAAGTATATCCACGACCTTCACATCCTCCACAGAGATCTAAAATCCGGGAATTTCTTCTTGTCGAAGAGCGGCCATTTCCTCGAAAGCTGAAAGATGCGAAGAGTTTTCTTGAGGTGCTCGTGGCTCGGGTGACTTAGGCAACATCAAGATGGGTGATTTCGGCATCGCCAAGGCAGGGTGTGAGCTCTTTGTGGGCTTGCCTATGGCTTGCTCGGTTGATCCTCTCTCCAGGTCCTGGAATGCACAGCGGCGTGTGCACAGACGCAGATTGGCACGCGTAGATCCTAGCGTCCTAGCGCTCACATGCATGCTCACAGTGCTTCTGCTTCACCAGAAATGGCAGTGGCGGATACTTCCTGCATGCTTGTGCTGAGGCCATACTACCTCTCACCAGAGATTTGCCAGGGCAAGAACTATGCCTGGAGCTCCGATATTTGGAGCATGGGGTGCATCCTCTACGAGATGTGTGCCAGGCAGAGAGTAGAAGTGCGCAGTTGCGGTGCTAAAATCTTACGGTTGCAGGAAAGTGCCATTCGATGCACCAGATCTGAGCCTTTCCAGAAGACTTCCTCTGTGCTCTCTGCTCTCTGTGGTGTTACAGCCTCGGTGAGGAAGAGCCTCATCCACAAGATCACCAAAGAGCCGGCACCGGAGGCCCAAGCAAAAACTCTGCGACCAAGCTTTCTGTTTTTGTTTAATAAGGGGTCTCTGTTGTCCCTGAGATCCCCGCGGACTACTCCGTTGGAGTTCGCAACCTCGGAAAGGACCCGGTTTTTAGTTGGAATCCGGAGTTGGCTTGGTTTTTTGTTCAGGAGCTGCTGGACAGGGACCCCAACAAACGTCCGCCTGCCGTGCCCTGGCAAGAAGCTGCGATGCAACCTCTTCCCCATTTCCCCGGAGCACAGCCACCGCACCGGCTGCCCATGTGAGGCCGAAATCCTGAAGCGACCGGTCGTACAGGAAATGGTGAGAAGGCAGGGATGTTACAGGTAGGGATGATCTCGAAGCTTTTCACTTGTATGTTGAACATGCCAGGATGCTGGACGAGGTGAAGGGTGAAGCTGGGGAGGAGGACGGCATCCGGCTGCAATCCGTTCGATGCTGTGCTCAACCGACGACAGGCTGTGATGGTCTGCCGCAGTGATAGGAGCACTAACGGCAATCGGATTCTTTGGCATCGAGGAAGCTACCATTGGTCTGATCTGGTTGTTCGAACGACGAATCCACATCGGCTCTGTGAAGCCGGAAGATCGGGAACTTGGCCCACACATCGGTCGTCGCGCTTGAAGGAATTCGAGCATGATGGCAACAAGTCATTCCGTCTGCCCCACAGCCTCCGAAGCTTCAGTGTTTGTCGGCACATGGAGAACTCCAAGCCAGCCTCCAGTGAATGGCAAACCACGCCTCGTAGGATGTCGGGTGGTTGCTCACGGCCCGGGTTGCACGGTGACTTGCTACGTTCAAGGGGACCTGAGCGTGACATCAGCCATGGCCAAGAAGACACCAAGAAATCTTCGCACGTGTTTGTAAGACGTTTGGGCAGGAGGGCGACTCTAAGCCACCTCCTCCCCCGGCACCGACAGGCCGGCTCAAAGAACTTTGGGTCACCGCATGAGAGATGCTGTAAGCAAAGAGGTGGTGCTGCAGCCTCCGGCGTGGCCGGGCCGTATGGCAGCATGGGTCTCGGAGATTCGGCGATCATTGTCACAGCATTCGCAGGTTTGTCGCTGAGGCAACGCAGGCAAGTACACCAAGGGCGAGCTGGTTGAATACTACAGCGAAACGCATGGTGAGTGGTGCCCTCCCCAGATGTTCGACAGTAGCTTGACAAGCACCTTGAAAACGATCACGCGTGGCTTTGATCAAGTTGAAGCAAGCAGGGGATGGTCACCTGTGTTGGCTTTCATTTCGAAAGGCCCGGGGGGCCTGGTCCAGGGTCCAGGCCCGCACTGTCTTTGATGCGAGACGGCTCTCTTCCGGTCCGCCTGCGGAACTTTTCTCTGGAGACGCCCCGAAGCTTCGAAGCCAAAGCGGGATGTCTTCTTGCAAGCGGCAGCTGAGGCTCCCTGCCACGGTGACTGCGGCCAACGATGACGGCACAGAACTCAGAGAAGAGAAGCGTGAGGCGGGCGCCTCTGGGCGCCTCTTTGCGCCTCTCGAGGCCGAGTGCAGCTGAATGTGAAGCCGGGCGTTTGGATTTCTTTGGAGGCGCAAGTGCCACAGCGGTTTCAAGGGCTTTCCAGCACTGTCGCAACTTATTACTCGCGAAATCTCGCAATGCACCGGGCAGGGCTGCAGGGCTAACAGGAGTTGCTGCCTCGCGTTTTGGGCCGGTGCGATCCGTTGTAAATCATGATAGATGCGGGGTTGTCGTTTTCGTCCCGAACATGACAACCCTCTCTGCAATCCACGTGATGCAAATTCCAATACACGCGACTCCTTCGCCCTGTGATCAACCAACCCTGACGGTGCATACGGCATGTCCGCTTCCTCCGAATGGCACGATCTGTCAAAAAACCGGGCTCTTCGTGTTTCCTTTTTGCACAACGCCGTGCTCGCCGGTGTTCCGATCCGTTGTACACCACCACCACCACCACAGCGCCAGCGCCAGCGCCCCAGCGCGCCAGCGCCCCAGCGCGCCAGCGCCCCAGCGCGCCAGCGTCCCAGNGCAGCACCAGCAGCACCAGCAGCACCACCAGCACCACCAGTACCAGCAGCAGCACCAGCACCCCCGGCAGCCAGCACGGAGCATCCAACACCCAGCACCCAGCACCCAGCACCGGCGCCGGCACATCACCAGCACCAGCTCCGCCAGCACCACACCAGCACCAGCATCAGCACCAGCACCAGCACCAGTGGGTGAATGGATGATCGGATGGATGGATGAGTGAATGAATACATGGGTGGATGGATGAATGAATCCATGGATGGATGGATGGATGGATGAATGGATCGATGGATGGATGGATGGATGGATGGGTGGGTGGATGGATGGATGGATGGATGGACACATGTGTGATGCCTAAGCAATCAACGTCAAAACTCATGGTTGTAACGCCTGCGGGACACTCGGTGTCTAGTTCGTATCATGCCCGCACCCAGGCTTCCGAAAGATGACCTAACACGAGTGGAGCAATGCTAGTCATGCTTTTCTGTAGTAAGTCTTGCTGTTCTTCCAATATGCAATCTTTTCATTGCTATGCTATGCTCTTGTCATGACCATGTGACGCCTGTTCGTTTGATAAGGCGGCTTTATGTCGGGTTCTACCGTTTCAGTTGTTCCCTCTGCTGCTTCTGCAGCTCCCGTTGGCCTGTCGCGTCGAACGTGTGTATTCCGAATGGATAGGTGCAAGCCTCGAAATCTTCAGAAGGTCGTGCATCCTTGCGCATGCTACGCTCATGCCCATGTTTCGCCGTGTCGCTTCAGATGAGGGCCGAGAGGTTGGAGCTTCAACCGAGTGAATCATCGAATTGGCCAACATTTGTGCTTCTCATTGATTCCGCAGTCGCGCAGCAGCGTCTTGTGCATTACATGCCTTGAGAGAGTCCATGAGTCCCTCCGGAGTCCTTTTGGACGCCGCCCGTCGCTGCCAGATTCAGGGTGCCAAAGTGCGACCTCGACAGTCGGTGCGGAGCCTCAGAGCCAGGCATTTCTGCAAGTCTTTCCCCGTGCTCATTGTCATCGCCGGCCTTGCCTCTGCATTCTCCTGAAACTTTCCCTCTGGATTTGGGGCATTCTTCTATCTCTTCGTATCCTTGCCTTCCATCCATCCGTCCATCCATTTTTTATCCACCCATTATCATCCATCCATCCATCCATCCATGCATGCATGCATGCGGTCATTCCCTTGTATTATCATCATCATCATCATCTCCATTTTTCCATCCATCCCTCCCTCGCATGCATGCATGCAGTCATTCCCTTCCATCATCATCATCATCATCAGCATAATCCATCCATCCATCCATCCATCCTGCGAAAGTACAACGTTCCAGAATGCACAACAAACTACCCTAAAGTAGCAGCTATGCAAGCTCACTCGACTGTAGTAAGCCCTGAAGTTCAGAGGCGCCTTTCACACTGCACAGCAAAGTGCGTCTTGAGCCAACATGGTGTTGGCAAAGTCTCTGGGACTCTGGGGGACGTATTGTTTTCACGCGCCTCCTTGAGACTAAAGTACTGTACTTATGTCTCACGGTACAAAAGTTGCACTGAAAGTTCGAAGAACTGCTGGAGAAAAGTGGTAGGCCCATCAAAGTGCAGCTACCAACGTCGTTGTGCCCAAAAGTGGGTGTGTGGTTGGCGCATTAAAGTGCGGCAACCAAGCTTCAAAGCCCAACCACACCAGTGGTGAAAAGTGGCTTGCCAGAAAGTATCCCAAAAGGACCCAACCATATAGGCAAAAAGTGGTCCTGCAGAAAGTGCCTAGAGCCTGGCTCGGGCCATTCCTTGCCAAAGTTGGCGTGGGATCTGGTCCCACACGGCTCCTTGAGTCACCTGCTCGTAAAGTCTTCTTGGAACAGGTAGGTGGGAAAGTCTCCACCACGGTGACTCGGCACGATCCAACAGTGTATTCAGGCCATTGCAAATAAAGTGGCCATCATCATTTGCAGGGAGCAAAAGTACAATGGCAGACTCCAGCATTGCACGATGATCTGCAGTTTGGAACGTCAAAGTCACTCGGCCAGTGGCGGGGATCGCCATAAAGTAGTCCAAGTATCTCCTGTTCCACACCTCATATTGGCTGACCAGTTGAGAAAAGTATTCCAAAGTTGGTCTGAAATCGGACTTGAGCAAAGTGCCTACTGCCGGGTGGCGGACGCCGTTTCTCAATTGGATCGATAACCCAAATGAGAAAAGTAGCAGAGCGCTCCGCGGAGTGAAGCTGAAGTTAAAGTGGGAGTCGCCCCAAAAGGCGTCTCCACCGGAAAAGTTCAGCGCTTGCCCCGAAAGTAGGCTCCGCAGCTTCAAGTTGAACATGGCCACAGGTAAAGTTACATAAAGGTAGAAATTGGCAAAGTGCTGCGGCGGCAACGACAGAGGCACAGCCACCAGAAAGTTTTCAAATAACCATCTGAAAGTTGTCTGGGCCAGGTACAGTTTGTCCACCGGCGTCTAGACGCCCGGGCCCGCGTGTTCTCTACCTGGGTAGAGCGCCTGCAAAATCGTTCCTGCGAGGGTCGGTCCTGAAAGTGGTGACACTACGGGTGTAGAGTACCCGTCTCCCACACTTGTTCTCGCGGGCGGCCCGCAGACAAAAGTTGAACCGGATAGATCTGCGCTGCAACAGTGCTCAAAGTTGCAGCTGGCCACGCCATGCATTCAGTCGGCAAAGTGTTGTTCCCACCAGGGCGAAAGTTGGAAGTCTCTCAGACCAGGCCCCAAAAGCAACCACAAAAGTGGCAAGGCTCCAAAGGATCAGGAGGCCAATGCCCAACAACCAGAGAAAGTCCACTCAGTGGCCGTCCTCCTCCGGAGGTGGTGGAACACCAGAGTTGACAAAGTCATTGAGGTGGCTACGGTCCACAGTGACCGATGCCGGGCAAAAGTTGCCCTGATCCTCGAGTGGAGGACTAAAGCCAAAGTCCGTCCCTGGACGGGCTCCTCGCTGCAACAAGAGTCGCAACAGGCGAACCTCTCCGTCTGTAAGTGGAGGCTCTGGCGCAAAGTTCTGCAGTTGCGCCATCACAAAAGTCTCAAGCGCTGATGCAGAAAAGTTGCCAGTGCAACACAAAGCCAGACAGACCATGGCATGCCGAGCGAGGAGCGAGCGACCAAAGTCCAAATAAAAATGGTTGCAGCGAAAGGCGCAAAGTTAAAAGCAAACCCAAGACAAACCCGAACACCCTGAACGGAAAGTCAAGTAAGCTTATATATGTACATTAAAAGTGGTGCATTCGCACCGGAAACCATCACCGGAAAAGTCATCCACTCCACCATCACGGTTTCACGGCAAAAGTTTCTCCTTTTCGAAACGGAGAAAACGGGGAAAACTGAAAAAGAATCATCTTCAAAGTTGGTTCCGGAAAATCGAAAAATTCCCAAGACGAGGGAAAGTCGAAGACATACCGAACTGCACAAGCAAGCAAAAGTACATGTCCGCACAAGCATGAAAAGTACATGTGCGCAAGAACGTGATTCTCTCAACTCTCAAAATCCTCTTCTTTCTCGTCTGGGATCTTCTGGGGAAAAGTGGCAAACCACAAACCCGCAAGGACGGGTGGCTAAACCTCAAACCCAAAAGTAGGAAGGTGGCGGTGCAAAGTCTCCTTTGCGATGTACTTTGTAAGTATATCCGCCGGGTTCAAGGTGCCTAAAACTTTCTTTATGCGAACCATGCCTGAAGCAACAAGTTCCTGAGCATAAAGAAAGCGAAGCTCAACGTGCTTCACTATCAACAAAAATGTTGATGTCTATTGCTATGTGCTGTGGAGAAAGTGTAGGTTGCAATTTCTGTTCAAAGTGTTTGGTTCCTGCCAAGTACTTCAAAAGATGCTTCACCTTAGCTTCGTGCTTGGTCGTTGGGGCAGAAAGTCCTCGGCTCAGTTCCTTGACAGCATACATGATGCAGGGCGCACGCTCGAAAGCCACAAAAGCTGGCCAACAGCTCGCCGGTAGCGCTTGTGATCCTCAGGGTCCAAAGGTTCACAGTCGAGCTGCTTTCTCAAAGCATCCGTTCCTGGCGCAAGTGCCGGGCGGCACTGCTTCAAACCGTAAAGCTCTAGCATNAGGGTCCAAAGGTTCACAGTCGAGCTGCTTTCTCAAAGCATCCGTTCCTGGCGCAAGTGCCGGGCGGCACTGCTTCAAACCGTAAAGCTCTAGCATAGCATCAATGTAGGATGGGCTCATTCCTACAGAGATGAAAGTGGACGTTCGCTTCAGGTTGCGATCCAAAGTACCTGTCATAGAAGTCTCCATCGACCAGGGAATGCCGTCGAAATGTCTCCAATCGTTATGTGCCATCCCTTCGCTGCAGCCAAAGTCAACAACAACCGAAGCGTGGTTAAGGAGGCGTAGAGGCGAGAGTCTCATCCTTGCCTTCTACTTGTTGGGTGTAGCCTGTGCCTGCAATCCTACAGCGCGCAGTGCCATAGGCTTGCTCACCTTAACCCATTTAGTGGAAATCGGTGAGTTCAAAGCTTCAGGAGAAACGTTGTCTACTGAGACCTCGTCGAAAACGTCAAAGTCTCGCATAGACTTCATCTCCTTGGTCATGCCAGCAGCTTCCTCTTCATGCGGAAACTCCGTGTCGTACCAAATGTGCGGATTCTCAAGTGTCTTCATCAACAACAGTTCTTTCTCATCTTGATTCACCGCAACTGGCACTTCAAGGTCCTGCTTTGTCGTCACAGCAGAGACACGAAAGTCTCACTCACACACACACATACACACACACACACGAAACCGCTTCTTGGTTTTAGCAAAAGTCACGCTGGCCATTCTCTGCACCTTGGCGGTACCAACAGGCAAAGTTTCCGACGTCCGTTTGGTCGGAGAAGAAGCAGACGCCTCCTCAAGTCGAGGCCTTCTAACCGCTGGGTGCGGCAAAGCTGCTTCAGTTGCAGACCTTGGTTGGCCTTGTGTCTGTTGGTCCAAAGTGACGTGCGGACGCTCAATTTTTTCATCAAGATCAGGTGGAGCCGCCAGAGACTCCAAGTCCGAAAGGTCGTTCCTTGGCGGAACTGCCTTTGGCTCAAAACCGCTCAAGTCACCAAGCAAGTCTTCAACTTCTTGCAAGTCTCCAGGTGCAAGTGGCTCCGTCGACTGCTGCTGCTGCTCCTCCTCAAAGTTCGAAGGGTCTACCGCTGTCGCCTCCTCGGACAGCTTGGCTTGAGGAAAGACAAAAGTGCCCGTCTCAGCCTTCGAATCCGTGGGGTCCCAGGGACTCGCGGTCAAGAAAGCTAAAGTCCATTTGCAGCACAGGCTGCTTCAAGGAAAGTCAGCGGCTCTTGGCCTGCTTGCTCTTGGCACGCACACAGACTTCGCACCACAAGCCGCTCCGTCAAAGTTGGCTCGCCGGGCTGCTTAAGGCCACGCGGGCGACGCGCAACGTAGTCTGGAGCTTCTGGCTCACACTCAAGTTGCAAGTCTGCCTTCTCAAAGCAAGTGGCTCCGACAAAGGGTGAGCTGATCAAAGTGGCGCCTGCTTTGCGCCAAAAATCATGCGACCATTGCCAAGCTGCTCTTCAAAATGCGGATCTTCATGTGCAAAAAGTGTCGTCCGCTGCTCGTAGTGAACACGCGCCCAACAAGATTGAAAACCAAGCCATAAGTCGTGCGTGTAGGGCTTGCCTGTTGCCGGGTCCTTCTCTGAGAGTTGCTCAAGCAAAGCCTTCCGAAAGTCGTCCAGCGTTCCTGAAGAAGTCTGCTCCAAGCGCAGACGAAAAGTGTCCTCGGTGCTTTTTGCTCCTTGGGGCTTTTGGTTGGTTGCTTGAAAAGTGGGTGTGGGGCCTCTGGTTCTGGTTCTCTAAGTTGTTGTTGTAGGACTGGTTGTTGCAAAGGTGCTGGTTGAGGCAACCAGCTTACGGCCAGTGGGTTTGGAGGAAAGTTTAAAAACAGTCTTGCCAACAAAGCGTTCAGAAGTAGGGCCCTTAGGGTTTTCTGCCTTACGCCAGTTGTCAGTGAAAGTCTCTTTTCTGCCATCTGCGTACTCAAAGTAGGTTACGCGTTCGTCAGCAAGGTCTTTCAGGTCTACAGGGCGATCCTTAGTCCCTTCGGGAGAAAAGAAAGTAGCTCTCGCTCTTTTGTGTATGCGGGTCAAAGTGTTACCCGAGAGCTCCCATTTGTCAACGTGATACTGGATCAAAGGTCGAAACACAGGGGGCCACTATGGTTCCTTGAGCACTCTGTGAGTGAAAAGTGTTACACACTACCTCAAACTCTTCCTTGTTGAAAGGTGCCAAAGTGGGCCTCAAGAAAAGAAGTGAACCCTGCCTAGTGATGGGCACCTTGTGTCCATCTGGGGTTTCCAAAGTGTTCTGCTTCTTAGAAGAAAGGTTCACATCAAATCCTGACCTCAAAAGTCTGCCAACTGAACCCACACAGTAGGGAACGTCGCAGACGTAAACGTGCAAGAAGCAGGGCTGGCCCTCAAAGTCAACCTTCACAAGTCTACGTCCAAAAGCCCCTTAAAGGTGGAGCCTTCCCTGTGAGTGGCAAAAGTGGCCACTCAGAAGTAAAGCCCTTCGGACAACAGTGGGTCGCAGCACCCGAGTCGAAAAGTGTCCAAGGCTCTGAATCCTCCAAAGTCGAAGCAATCAAGTGCTCCTCCAAAGCAACATCCTTGAAAGTCGTATTCAGATTCTTAAGACCGAGATCACCAACACTGAAGGAGAAAGTCTCAAGTGGGGCCACGTAGGCCGTCGGCTCAAAGTTTTCACACTCTCTGAAACCGCCAAAGCTGAAGTCTACAACTCCATTCGTCATCCCATCAACTCTGAGAGTGATCCCCAAACCAAAGTTGCCGAGAACAACAGCAGACATGAGCGAAGTGCTCGGGCTGATGCTTGCCTTAGCTTTCGGTTTGGCTTTGGGGACTGAAAGTCCTGGTGGTCCTTCCAAGGTCACAGCTGACACGGGCAAAGTTGCCGCACCACTTGACGAAGAAGCAGAGGCCTCTTCCCTAGGCCTCGCCAAAGTTTCGGCCTTCGCCGAAGGAGCGGTCTCTGAAGTCGTAGGCCAAACGTCCGAAGACCAACCCCGAGGATCCCACGAAGAATCCCAGGACCAAGTGTCCCAAGACCAAAGTTGATCATCCCAATTCTGATCCCAACTGTTACCGCGTTGATCGCCCACTCGGTCCAATCAGACCAATCGTCCTCACCAAGGTGAGACCAGTCTCCTGCATCATCCGACGGATAAAGTTCTTCTCCTTCAACAGCTGAAGCACGGTAGTTCGGGCAGTTGCGAGCAAAGTGTCCTGTCTTACCACACGACCGGCCAACCGAAGTAGAGCTAGAAGGAGGTTTTCCTTTACCTTGTCTCCTTCCTGTTCTTTTCATAAAGTTCCAATGTTGATTTCCTTTTCCGAACAACTTCGAAAAGTCCTGTCCTTTTTCCTTTTCCTTTCACTCCTTTTCCTTTTCCTTTCTTTCCTTTTCCTTTTCCTTTTCCTTTTCCTTTCCACAAAGCTGCTGCTAGAGAGCCGAGGCTCCGCCTTGAAAAGCTGCATTTGCCGAAGTCTGTGCAACAGGGTTCATGAAAAGTCTTGACCTATGGTTCTCAAGAATAACCTCGCGCACTTGTGCATAGGTGTGCAAAGTCCGAGCATTCAACCTCATGTGCTGTTGCAGAGCTCCTGTTGTCTTGTTCAGCAAAGTTGCTACAAGTACACCATCAGGCAAAGGTTGTCCTTGACTGTCGCTCGTACCTTGACTTAATGGTTTCCCAAACGTTAACGTCTTGCTCAAAGGTTGCTGGGTTGAACTTGAAGTCCAGAAGCTGCGTCAAGAGTGACGTGATCCGTGTAGCTCCTGGCAGCGAGAACTTCTTGTAAAGTCTCCTCCAAGTCTCAAAGCCATTGCTGTCTTCATTCTGTCGAACAATAAGTTGCGCCGAATCTTTCACAAGTTGCGAAATTAGGTAATGCAACTTCCGGGAGAAAAGTACTCGGTTCGCGGTCTGTTCTGCATCGACATCACCGGTGTCCAAAGTCACCTGCAAATGTTCATCGAAAAATTCATCGGCACGAAGTTCGGCTCGATCCATCAAAGTTACAGCACCTGTTTCGAACATCGAAATGTAGGCCTAAAAGTTCCATGACCATTCCTCCCAGTCGGCAGGGTTGCCGCTGAAAGTCGCAGGCAAGGGAAGCCGAAACTTTCCTGCAAAGTCGCCTTCACCTATCCAAAATTCCTTGGAGCTTTCAGTTCCGCTACCATACGAAAGTACAACGTTCCAGAATGCACAACAAACTACCCTAAAGTAGCAGCTATGCAAGCTCACTCGACTGTGGCACAAAGTAAACTCTGAAGTTCAGAGGCGCCTTGCACACTGCACAACAAAGTGCGTCTTGAACCAACATGGTGTTGGCAAAGTCTCTGGGACTCTGGGGTGTTATTTTCACACATCCATCCATCCATCCATCGTTTCGGTCACGCATGTTGTTGTTCCGGCCGAGGCGCAAGCTGCAACGCCAGCAAGTGGAAAGCAGGATTCTGAACGTGGAGTGCGCAACGTCACGAGGATGCAAGGCACACTTTGCAGCTGAGGCCCCCACCAGGGGGGGGCAGCCCAGCCCATCGAGCTCCTGAGAAGAGGCATGAGGTGTTTTCCCGTGTCTGAAGGATTGGCTGAGCTGTGCCAGGGAAGGGGCGCTTCAACGGCAGGCCAGTCGAGATGGTCCCGCCCGGGCACCGAGTCCTTCCATTCGGTCGGGTGAACGTCGGCCCATGTCGGTGCCTGAGGCCCTGCCGCGCGGGGGGGGGCCCGGCTCCAGCCCTGCCCGGGGCCCCTCGGCAGATCGGGCCTCGCGAGGCCGCACTCCCCAGGGCCGGGTGAGCGCCCCAGGTCTCCCAGGCTTTGCCGGCTGCCGGCTTCTGTTTCTGTTTCTGCGAGGCTGCGAGTCCGGCGGGCCCGGCAGCTGGAATGCCGTCCGCCAGAGGAAACAGCCGAGGCCGAGGCCCTCGTTCCGACCTCCGCTGTCTGCTCGCGAGCTTCCCGTATGTTTGTCCAGGTTGAAGTGTGGAAGGGCCGGCGGATGCTAGAGAGGTTTCCGTGATGCGATGGAGTGGCCTCTGCGATTTTCTGTGCCCTGCCCGGCCCTGCCCTTTGCCGTGTCAAGATTAGATTTGTTTCACATCGGAATCACGGTTTCTGCCCGCCCTCGAAGTGAGGGCCTGGCGGAGACATGAGAAGTTCTGCATGGCGTCGGATGGGCGCTTCAGAGCACTGGTGGCCTATAAAGAATACTCGTCGTCCACCTTGCAATCATACATGCATACAGACAGCTAGCAGCTAGCCGACGAGACTCAAGGAGAGTCTGTAGTCTAGTCTAGGCTCCATCTTTCAACTTTGGTCGCCCAAAGAAGCCGAGTGCTCGCCGCAGAACGTGACGACGCTTGATGCATGAAATCTTGGGTTGAGCGCCTGAGCAGTGAAGTGTGCAAGCTCGTTCGCTCATTATCTGAGACAGCCTGGCGTGCCGCGGCCACTTTGACGGCGCTGTTCCTCCGCCGCCCGCGATCCGGACCGGCAGCGGATAGAGGCCCGTGAATTGTGAAAGAGTGTTTCAGGCTTCCCCACGAGTCCTTAATACGTGCCCACAAGGCCGCGGACATCACAGCCAGCGTCCCCGGCGTCCCCAGCGTCCCCGGCGTCCCCAGCGTCCNGCGTCCCCGGCGTCCCCAGCGTCCCTCGTCCCTGGTGTCCCCGGCGTCCCTAGCGTCCGTTGCGTCCTCCGCGTCCCTTGTGTCCAAGGCGTCCCCCACGTCAGTCTGATGTATACATATGTGTATGTGTGTGTGTGTGCGTGTGTGTGAACAACACAACTTTCGACATTTTCATCGTCTGAGAAACAACACTCAACGTGCATCGGAAGGAAACACCACTACACATCATCAACACCACTACACATCATCATAAAAATCATCATTATATCATATAAANAACTTTCGACATTTTCATCGTCTGAGAAACAACACTCAACGTGCATCGGAAGGAAACACCACTACACATCATCAACACCACTACACATCATCATAAAAATCATCATTATATCATATAAATAAACATCATCTTCATCAACAACACGACCTTCGGGATCTTCATTGTCTGAGAAACAACACTCACCGTGCATCGCAAAGAAACACCAGTACACATCATCATAAAAATCATCATCATTTCAAACAATCATCATCTTCATCAACAACACAGCCTTCGACATTTTCATCGTCTGAGAAACAACACTCAACGTGTCTCGCAAAGAAACACCACTACACATCATCATAAAAATCATCATCATTTCAAGCAATCATCATCTTCATCAACAACACGACCTTCACATCACCACTACACATCATCATAAAAATCATCATCATTTCAAACAATCATCATCTTCATCAACAACACGACCTTCGACATTTTTATTGTCTGAGAAACAACACTCACCGTGCATCGCAAAAAAAACACCACTACACATCATCATAAAAATCATCCTCATTTCAATCAATCATCATCTTCATCAACAACACGGAACTTCGGTATCTTCATTGTCTGAGCCGTGCGTCACAAAGAAACGCCACTACACATCATCATAATAATCATCATCATTTCAAGCAATCATCATCTTCATCAACAACACGACCTTCGACATCTTCATCGTCTCAGAAACAACACTCAGCATCGCAAAGAAACACCAGTGCACATCATCATAAGATTCATCATCATTTCAAACAATCATAATCTTCATCAACAACACGACCTTCGACATTTTCATCGTCTCAGAAACAACACTCAACGTGTATCGCAAAGAAACACCACTACACATCATCATAAAAATTATCATCATTTCAATCAATCATCATCTTCATCAACAACACGACCTTCGACATCTTCACTGTCTGAGAAACAACACTCACCGTGCATCGCAAAGAAACACCAGTACACATCATCATAAAAATCATCATCATTTCAAACAATCATCATCTTCATCAACAACACGACCTTCGACATTTTCATCGCCTGAGAAACAACACTCAACGTGCATCGCAAAGAAACACCACCTACACATCATCATAAAAATCGTCCTCATCTCAAACAATCATCATCTTCATCAACAACACGACCTTCGACATTTTTATTGTCTGAGAAACAACACTCAACGTGCATCGCAAAAAAAACACCACTACACATCATCATAAAAATCATCATCATATCATATAACCATCATCTTCATCAACAACACGACCTTCGACATCTTCATTGTCTGAGAAACAACACTCACCGTGCATCGCAAAAAAAAACACCACTACACATCATAAAATTCATCATTATTTCAATCAATCATCATCTTCATCAATCACACGACCTTCGACATTTTCATCGTCTCAGAAACAACACTCAGCATCGCAAAGAAACACCACTACACAACATCATAACATTCATCATCATTTCAAGCAATCATCATCTTCATCAACAACACGACCTTCGACATCTTCACTGTCTGAGAAACAACACTCCCCGTGCATCGCAAAGAAACACCACTACACATCATCCTAAAAATCATTATCATTTCAAACAATCATCATCTTCATCAACCACACGACCTTCGACATTTTCATCGTCTGAGAAACAACACTCAGCATCGCAAAGAAACACCACTACACAACATCATANGACCTTCGACATTTTCATCGTCTGAGAAACAACACTCAGCATCGCAAAGAAACACCACTACACAACATCATAACATTCATCATCATTTCAAGCAATCATCATCTTCATCAACAACACGACCTTCGACATCTTCATTGTCCGAGAAACAACACTCAACGTGCATCGCAAAAAAACACCACTACACATCATCATAAAAATCATCACATTTCAAACAATCATCATCTTCATCAACAACACGACCTTCGACATTTTCATCGCCTGAGAAACAACACTCAACGTGCATCGCAAAGAAACACCACTACGCATCATCATAAAAATCATCATCATTTCAAACAATCATCATCTTCATCAACAACACGATCTTCGACATCTTCATTGTCTGAGAAACAACACTCCCCGTGCATCGCAAAGAAACACCACTACACATCATCATAAAAATCATTATCATTTCAAACAATCATCATCTTCATCAACCACACGACCTTCGACATTTTCATCGTCTGAGAAACAACACTCAGCATCGCAAAGAAACACCACTACACAACATCATANGACCTTCGACATTTTCATCGTCTGAGAAACAACACTCAGCATCGCAAAGAAACACCACTACACAACATCATAACATTCATCATCATTTCAAGCAATCATCATCTTCATCAACAACACGATCTTCGACATCTTCATTGTCTGAGAAACAACACTCAACGCGCATCGCAAAGAAGCACCACTACACGTCATCATAAAAATCACCATCATATCATATAACCATCATCTTCATCAACAACACCACCATCGACATCACTATCGTCTTCGCAACAACACTCGCTAGCCATCGCAAAGCCTTTCTTGCCGTCCCCCGTGCCCCGGCGTCC
>BGNK01005056.1:606-43810 GCA_003297005.1 Symbiodinium sp. clade A Y106 | reverse complement strand
GCCCTACTCGGCCCTACTCGGCCCTACTCGGCCCTACTCGGCCCCACTCGGCCCGAACCCCCCAGGCGGTTCCTTTCGGTTTTGGGGTCGGCGGCATTGGCGGCAGCCATTAAATATTAGATTGAATTATCTCTCAAAAATGCAAAAATGATCCCAAATATGAAAATCTCGAAACAAAATCGGCTACCCCGTGATTCAAGAGGCTGCAAGAGCTTGCGAAGCGGAGTGTCGTTGTAACGATATGCGTGCACAGAGAAACAAGGTTGAGATCTTCGCATACTTCTTTGCCGTTGTTAGAGCTGTGCGCTCCATGGCCTATGGTTTACTTGGCTGCTTACAGTGAAACTGAGGCCCCGTCTGAGGCACTCCATGGGCTCACTGAAGAGCGTCTGATGCCTTCATGTGCTTTCCAAGCTAATAAGAAATCACATCGAGACTTTCTTCCTGTCCATGGAATGAGCTTCGAGCTCTTTGAAGAAAGCCACATAGTAGAGCGCAAAGAAGGAGTTCACGAACTTGAGCATCATGCCCTCATAACACATCTCTCTAACGGAAAAGCTGCTCTCCCGACCGCTGTTTGGCAGTCCAGTCCTGGCCTTGCAAAGGAGAGATGTTTCATACTCCGTTTGCGTCCGATGGTTCTCATAGTTCGTGAGAAATTTTGCAAGCCTCTCAGACTGTGAAATCAGACCACGCATCGGGCAAAGATCTGACGAAGCGCAGAGTAAGATGCAGACACATCCAGCAAGAAGTTGGTGGTCTCTACATAAGCAGCAATGCCGAACTGGAACAGAATGATGCGATGATGCACCTGAGAATGCATCAGACCGCACCCTTGGAGCGGACGCAGTGAGGTTTGCTGTTTTTGAGTAGCTGGCTTCGTTCTTGATGTTGTGGCGAATGAAGAGGAGAATCAGAATGCAAAGCATCTGGGCGACGGCATCAAATCTCTCTCCACCCTAGCACACAATCACCTTCAGCAATCCTCAGACCCATGCGCAAACGCACGCTGCGACCGCCATGGCTGCAGCACTCACCATGTAACTGCAGGGGCATGCATGGCTTTGACGCAAGAAGCAGCTTCCGTCCCTCTATGTTGTCCAGCATTGCATGATACAACACGGGGCCGCTTTTCGCCTGCATCGGCTCCGCAAGATATCGCGTGCGAATTTCTTCAGGCACGTCGAGCGCACAAAGCACGCGACATCCATGCATTTATCCGGTTCCATCTTTGCCTCCGGCATGACAGGAAAGCAACTATGTTGCTCGAGTATATGTTACCCACTGTCCTGGGATACAACAATGTGTAGCTTGGGAAGGGTACTAGTTTTCGGAAGTTGTCGTCATTGCGATCCCAGGAAGCATGTCTGCGCTCAGCTCTGCCATCGTGTCTGCCATTGAAGGAGTTTTGGGGTGTCGAGAAACTGCTGACTGTAGGTCCGCTACACGATGCAACTAGCTGAAGAGCAGCCGACCGACTTGCATTACATTAACACTACGCCGTGTGAGGCAATCTGCATATCCTTCGAAGGGCACGAGCCACGCCTTTGAAAGCCGTGGCCGGCCAGTCTTTGCTCAGTCCAGCATGGCCAGGCCTAGTACATGGCACTGGGACAAGCTGAATCTTCAGAAATCTACAAGTCCTGGCCTTGCCATAGGTCACATAAGATGATGGCCTTGACGAAGGGACGGCGATATCTCTACATGCAGTCCTGCACTACATGTGAGGCGCACACCCAACTGCAGGTGGCGGCGTGCAACTCCTGCCAGGCGACGACAGCTAGAGGAAAGTCATTTCGGGACATCGTGACCGGCCTCTGCAAGGATGCACGACGTGCCATTCCCAATGCGACAGGTGAGACCTAGTGACTTGCCAAAGTTGCTGAGGAACAGCGTTTTCTTGAAGCAAACGCCGCAAGATGCCGCAAGAGATGCCTACGGAAAGCTGAGGACACAGACGCTCCGCGGCCGCCCTGGCAACGCAAAGACGATCTGCCTCAGAATGCGACACATTCAGCCGGTCAGAGCCAGAGCAGTCACTGTGAGTTCTTTGGTGGAGGCTTGGATGAACAGGGTGGTCTTCTTGCTGTGCAGTTTCCCAGGTCACCTCTCCCTGTCTTCTTGCTGATACATCAAAATGCCAAAACTTTCAAAGGCCTTTTCCTCTCCGCGCCCGTGTGCACAGACTGCCTAGGGTGTTTCGCACCGGTGGTTTTGCGCTCTGCCCAGCCTGCTTCGTCTTCGTGACGAGATCGAACGGAGGAGCGCCGCAGACCGTCGCCTTGTCACCGCCCCGCGACCCGCTGCGATTCGCCCCTCGAGCACGATTTCGCAGTCTCGGCACCATGTCAAAGGCCCACAAGCAGTAGCGGACTTTGAAGCTCTAGAGATCTTCAGCTACCGCACCAGGAACAAGGTCCGGATGCAAACTGAAGATTCAATCTCGTCAGTCTCCAACGAGGCTGAAGGAGTCCTGAGTTCGGCGTTCGGCAAACTCCGGCACATTGACATGCCAGCGGCTCACCGCTAAAGGAAATGTAGGGGCTTAGTATCACCCTCCGAGCGTCTTCCACCCACTTTGGCGCGACATTGGAGACTGTACTTTCAACCAGCGTGACGATCCCGCTGAGGAGCCGCATCTCCGCGTCACTGAGACTGAAATCGAACAGCCGTGCATTCTCCTCCTTGGTCTGGGCAACCAGCTTTTCAGCTGAGAATGAAAAGCGCAAGACAACACAAGCCTTGAGAACTGGGGGTTCCGTCGAAAGTGCCCTCCGAGCCACGATTCTGGCAGCACTGGCTGACTTCGGAATGACGCCCGCGCCAAGCTGCAGTGCCCAGCGATGGAGGACCTTCAGGCGAAAAATAGGGTTTAGGGTTTAGTGTTCAGGGTTTCCCGGATTTCGAAGCCAAAACCGCTTGCATTCACAATTGGCCTGCGAAGGCGTCTTCTGTTTTCTGTCAGAGATGGCTGTGACATGCGGATCTTGCAAAGGTGGGATGACCCCAGGCCAGGGGTTGATCACCGAATATCCCATCATCACCTGTTTCCGAACCGGCAGTGCTTGTCAGCTAAAGGCTTGGAGTGTTTTTCAACTGAAGGAGTTCACAATGCTCCCATTTGAGCCACGCGACAATGTTTTTGTCCTTCAAGTAGCTCATGATGGAAAGATCATGGTTGACTCGCTGCTCACCAGGTGTATACACCGAGAACTTGTTCTGCACATAAACAGGTGGCAAGGTAGCATAGCTCAACAGATTCTCCAACTCCTCTGGGCCAAAGTTGGAAACACCAAGCGCACGTATGCGCCCTTCATGGTACAGCTGCTCCATGCTTTGCCAAGCTGCGCGTGTGGCTTCCGATGAAGCTCCAGGCCCAGGGGAATGCAACATGTACAAGTCCAGATAATCAGTGCGAAGTTCCCGCAGCTGAGCTTCGAAGCGAGCCCGTAAAGCAGTGTACTCCTCGGGGTTGCTTAACTTCGTAACAAGAAACAGCTCATGCCTGGGTAAGCCGGCCGCAGCAAGAGCTCGCCCGACTTCGGCTTCATTGCCATAGGATTGTGCGGTATCCACATGTCTGTAGCCGATCTTCAGTGCATGCAGAGTGGCCTCAAAGCACTGCTGACCCATCAGCTGCCAGGTTCCAAAACCCAGCACTGGCATTTCTACCCCATTGCCCAGCCGGACCTCTGCATCTCCCGGCTGCGCCTGAGGATGGGAAGGAAGCCGCAAGGACCGACCCCCATACAGGAATGGGAGGCCTACTCTAAAATCGCTGTCCAGCTGCATTCGCGTCGGCGGTGAGTGTGTCATCCACTCTTTCAGTGCATCGAAGACTTGTCTGGCATTCCCCACGGCGATCATCATCGTCTCGGCCGTCGGCTCTTTGAAGAAGGCCTCGATCTCCGCAGAAATCTGCGCAATAAGAGCGATGGTGCTTTTGTGCATCTGCCTTTCGGATTCTGGCAGGTTGGCGACGGCACGTCGCAAGTTGTTGCTTGCGTATCGCCAGGCCGTCATCGCTAGGAAGGGGTTCTTGCAGCTGCTGCTCGGCCCATTGTCGCAATCACGTACCCGTGGAAGCTCAGCAGCGAAGATCGCGGCTTGCGCGAAAGGAACGTCGAAGTCTTCTACCAGGGCAGATACAAGAAATGCGCAAGTGGCCCATAGCGACACTAAGCACCTCATGGATGCAGAAACCAGAGGAGTGAGCCAAAAGCTCCCTAAACTTACTTCCTTGCGATGCGATGCAATGCAAAGTGAGGGCTTTACTCGACATCGAATGCGCTATCACATGACAGAAAGCTGCAAGGGGCACCGAGTCTGCGGCGGTGCACATGGGCCTGCAGGCGGGTCGATGGCACTGTATGCGCAGGAGCCAGCCTGGTCAGCTTGGCTCAATCCGGCTCGACGCTACTGTTTTGACACCCAGCCTGGACGTTGCCATTCAGCGAGAGCGATGGTGCACAAGGAGACGCATGTGGGCGGATCTGGCTTGGTTGGGCACAGGACGTGGACGGCATGGGTGGGGGAAGCATGTGAGCCGGTGGCAGCGATGCCGGCTGTGACAACATAGGCTGTGGAAAGACGATTGATACAGCCTGAGGCAGGCGGTCGGTGCGAATGGCCCGTGGCGTGTTTGCACGCAGCGAAGCAGGAGCATCGACCGAAACCAATTCATTGGCGAGCCCAGGCGGCTGCACAGATCCTGCGCTGTGCCGCGGGCTGGCTGCTGGTTCCTCCGCTGCTGGAGGGAGCGGCCCAGCCGCGCTGGCCGGGAGCTTCCAATTAAGGCGCGGTGCTTTGAGTGGTTCAGCCTGAGCCTTGGCAAATGACTCTGCAATGCTGGCTCTGGTTGCCACGAAGGGTTGTTCCGGATCTCGGGACCGGGAGGGACTGGATGGACGTGAGTCGCCCCCCCAAGGCGAGCTCGGAGAGTTTGCCGCTTGACGGGAAGGCGTCGCTGTTTGAGCGGACTCGTGCGAACGGCTCCTTCCGGAGCATGTTCGCGAGCTGCATGGCACTGTCGCAATGCTGGCGCCTGGCGCGGTTGACCTCGGAAGAAAGTGCACGGCCATGGCCATTGCTGAAGACGAGATCGGTTTCGAAGATGGGCAGTCGGCCAGGCCAAACGAGGTCTCCGAGGCGGCGAGGTGCTGCCTCACGACAGCCCGACTTCAAGGCTCCCACACCGAAATGCTCGGCTTCCTGAGCGTCCAGCTGCAATAGGTCTCGGACGATGGTGATGCAACGTCGCTCGTTGCATTCACCTGATGCTGAAGGATCTGCTTGCTCAGTTGACGAACCCAAGAACTTCGCAAAGGTCCACACTTCAGCTGCTTTCGCCCACGGCCGGCTACCTGTGAACTACAGAGACTAGCTATCAGCTGTAGGCATCGTCTGTCTGTGTCTCTCCATCGGCACTCTGCTTTTGTCTGTCTCCATCTGTCTTCGTGCACATCGTTTCTAGCTCTATATATACACCTATCCCTGCCTGACCATCTCGACTCATATGTATATGTGTATATATGTAAACATATGTAAGTAGATGTAGACATCAACTTAAGTAGAAGGTCTACATATATGCAAATCTGCGTAAGCATATGTGAATAGGTGTGAAAAAGCTTCTAATAGTTGTGCATATATGTGTATAATACTCATGTATATATCTATATACATGTGTATGTATATACTCTGTATATATATATACACATACAGTATACGTGTGTATGTACTCTTCTTCCGTCGCCGCGAGAGGAAGGTCTCGCGTTGCAATGGGCAGCATCGCTGGCTTCTATATTGAAGCATGCCATATGTGGGCACCCCGAACAGGTTCGCACCAGTCAGCTCGTATGAACAATTAGGAGGGCATGTGATAGTGACCTAGAATGATAAGATGAAGTAAAGAAGACGATGACATAAACAAAGTGGAGTAGTATCATCAGAAGACCCATCCGACGCGAACGTCCCGTAAGCGATGGGCTTGCAAAGAGCTGACCCCAAAAGTGATTAAAAGCGCCCCGGAGGGCCTTGGTATGATGTCGGGTTGTCGAAGCCACGATTCTGGATTAGGGAATAATGAGGAAAATAAGCATAGTGGAGGTAGGGCAGAGGTAAGGCCTAGGAGGTAAAAGGTAGAAGAGTATCCGGAATCGACAGCTGCAACCCTCTGTGCTGGAAAATTCGATCGCCAACTAAGCTCTCTTCAAGAAGCAGAGGTATGCGTTGCGACTGATGTCTGAGATGTCAGCATTGGTAACAGGCTGGGGGACTATGTTATCATCCGTTACATGGCGCAGGGAGCCATCGGTTAACAACGCGGTCCTGTAGTGACCACTCAGCTTCGTGGCCCCCAAGTGGTACACTATGGCAACCAAGAGGAACCGGCTGGAGGTGCTGCGTGTGCCCCGGCCTACGAACCTAGGTATGTATACCGTCGGGTGGAGCGATAGTGGATGAAAAGTCTTCTGCCCGTCTGCCCCAACGCGATTGAGCTGCACAGCCAGCCACTCGGGTTCAGTCACAGCAGCGTGCGGGTGCACCTGGTTGCGCCAGGAGATTAAAAGCTTTTGCAAGCTCACGGGTGTATTCCGGGACTGCAATGCCGGGTCCAAGGCTGAATGAAGCACCAGCGGAAACAGTTGTCCCTGATCCACTACCTGAGCAAACGCTTCACCATCTACACCTAATCTAGCTTCCCAACCCAGTGAGGTGCTTGAGTGCAGGGCAGGTGCCAAATGCTGCAGAAATTCTGCAGCATCATGCTGCAAATGTGGTTCCTGCCACTCGGAGCAAAAGGCGGTCCATGCACGTAACTGCCAAAGATGCAAATGTTGGGGCTTCCTCGTGAGCCAGCGCAGGACCCGGATGAAGTCGCTGCGGTACAGACGCATGCCTGTAGGGATCGAGCTGGCCGTCCAGAGGATGGCCATAAGCACCGCATGCGAGTAGCAGTAGTTACATGTGTTGTACAAAGTGAGTTGAAGCAGATGTGCAGGCAGGACACTCAGAACTCCTTGATCAGTTTGTCGATCAGCTTGGCTAGGGGGGAGCGACCCAGCCGGGACTGGCGCATCGTGCAGGCCACCAGATGCCAACAGGCATTGCGAGCCAAGCGATCCATGATCATATGCATCTTTTGGCTCTCGGCGTTCCTGTTCTGAATCTGCAAGGTGAACGGCAGGACGTCCGCCCCCAGGTTTGCGGTCATGCGGCGGAGCGGATGGAAGCGGCCCACCACGTTGGGAAAGCACAGAAGGTGCAGGGCGGTCCGAAGGTACTCCACCAGGGCGCGGTGGTCCAGAACCTCCGCTGTGGCCCGCACGTGCTTCTGACTCTGTGCGTCCGAAGGTAGGGTACGTGGTGCCCTCGATGAGGCCTTTGGCGGAGCACTGCTGGTTCAGTTCCACATTGGTCTCCAGCTCCTGAACCTTGGTGAGCAGGGAGTTCAGGAGACAGTAAAGAAGGACCGTCCTCATCGGCTGGTCCAGGCTGGATGGCTTCTTTTCCTTCTTCTCGTGCCAATCCGTGGCAACTCCGTAGAGCTGCGTCGCCACACTCCAGTTGTTCCCCGAGGCCGGGGTCTGCATGAAGATGACGAACTCGGTGTCCAGCTGGTAGATCGAGATGGTGTCTTCCATCCTCAACGTAAGCCTGGCAACGGCCAGAAGCAAGTTCCGCAGCCTCTCCGTCTCCGCATCGCTCTGGCGAACCTCCTTGTCCCGATCGCCTCTCCGGCCCCGGTGCTGGGTCCAGCTTTGGGGCTGCTGATGCCAGGAGTTGCCGCCCCACTTGGAGCCTGGGCCCTGTCGTTCCGATCGGCGCGAGAGGTCCTGCTATGGACCCGGCATGCGCGGGGCTGCCCAGTAGGCTGGAAGGGTGGTCGCCATGGCCGCCTGGCCCCCTTTTCCTTTGGTCGAGGCTTCCTCGATTTTCGGCTCCCCTTTGGCGTCTGCCTTGGCAAACTTGCTTGGAGGAGCCTCGCTCCCCTAGGTCCATCTCCACCCGCTTCTCGCGTGTGGCCCGTGCTCCATCTCCTGAGCCGGCAGCTCCGCCTCTGAAGGTGCTGCTGTGGACGGCGCGGTCGAGGCTCCGGAAGCGTTGGGATCAGGTTCATGCCCTGCGAAAAGAGCTGAAGCTCCGCACGCGCTTCCTGAAGATCCTTGTCGGGGATGGGTGCGGGCAAAGACATCCCTGAGGCTGAGCTGCTTGGGGTCCTGCAATGAGCCGTGTCTGGAGAGGAAGTGCCCGCACAACCAGAGGACACTACAAGCCGAACGATGCGCTGAAGCCCGAACCTGGTAGAAGTCTCCGCACCACTGGCACGGCCGCTGTAGCTGGGTGTGGCCAGCTATCCAGGCAGCTACCTCCTTCTTGCTCGAGCGGACATTCGCATGCATCGCATATGCGTGACGTGCAATGTACGACGGCTTAGCACACCACTGAAAGCATTCCGGGCAATGGTGGGAGCAGTCAGCTGCAACTATTTGTTTTGCAAGTTATTGCACCTGCCCCGTCCGAGCAAGAGCCTGAAGATCCGCTCTGTCCAGAAGGAGGGGGGGTATCATGGCCCTGGGAGTCTGCTGGCTTGGGTGGAGGTGCTTCAGGACTGGGCTCGTCAGTCGCCGTGGGCGGAGGCTGTGGTGTCCCCTCTGACGTGCTCGGCTGTTCGCGCCAAGCGTGGAGCACGGGGCAGGCCTGGTCAAAATGACCCATAAACTGCGGCCAACCATAAAACCGGCGCAGGCAGTGCTTGCACTGGGGTAGACCCTGTAGGGAGTGAACACGCAGTGCATCCCTTCTCCGGTTTTTAAGGGTTGGGTTGGTTTCTTTGCTCGGCCTAGCTTGTTTATGTTGCTTGCCTATGTGAACACTGAGGGCATGGTGGCTAGGGAAAGTCTGGGAGCAGTAGGGGCATTGGCGGGGTGAAGCTGCAACCTGAGTGACTTCAGCTAATCGGACTGCCTGAACACCCTCTGGCTGTACGGAGTCGGCTGCCGAATCAAAGGTGCTGGGCAGAAGGTGCCACCGTTGATGCACTTCTGTTGGCTGAAGGCACCCTACTGCTAAGGCGCTGCTGTGAATACGACGGTGGCACAGTTCGCGCAGAACGGCAAGCGGATGCTCCATGCCTAGTCTGTGCAACAGCTCAGAATTACTCTCTCGAGTCACGTGGGCTGGGCTGCGGCCGACCATACGTAGTTGTCTAAAGGTCTGGGCCACCAGAGCCTTCTGACTAACAGTGTCTAAGCCAACTGCACTCAACCCATACTGCGTTATGCTCCAGACACATGATTTCCAAAGGGCCACTCGTTTGGCCAAAGGAACCTGTTGTGTGATGAGCAAGGCATGGAGTCGATGGAACGCAGTCCAAGACTGCGAAAGGCGGTGCTGTACAGTGGCTCGTTCGAAAGTGGTGTAGCTGAGTTTAATGCCTAAGTACGTGTGGGAGGTACGTATGGGAAGCACTGTCCGGTTGGGGCCGCAGAACAGCTGCAAGAAACGACCATCTCGGTTTCTGAGGGTGTGCTCCTTAAAGAGCCCTGGTGCCTGAGTTCCCTTCATGGCAAGCAAAATGACAGTTTTGTCAGTGGAGACTTGCATGCCTAGACTCTCGAAGTCTTGCAACAACCTAGAGACCTGCCGGGTTGCATTCAGAAAGTCCCTGGAATGGTTAAAATCCCACTTGACTAAGTAGTCATCGGCGAAGCCCGTCATGGAGTCTTTTGGTAAATATTGACTAAGAATCTCACGCACCAAGACGGTGAAGCACAGCCAAAGCAAAGGCGAAAGTCCACAACCCTGCCTGATACCCCGAGACATACCCAATTCTACTTGTTGGGAGTGTTTCTCCAGGACCAGTACGGCATTATCGTGGATGAACAATACCAGGGTCACTAAGTCATCTGGTATGCCTACCAGCTTCAGTGAGCGCTCAAGGCAGCTCCGGGCAAGCATGTCGAATGCACGCGAGAGATCTAACGATAAGACCATTCCCCCGACCAATGGCTTATGTTGTCTACGAGCAAAGGTCGTAAAGACCGTCCTCTGATGCAATTTTAGCTGCTCCCTTGTGTGATGGCAGTGTGCTAGCGCTCTGTCGATGCAGTCGGCCGTTTGTCGTTGATAGGAGTATGCAAATTGAGGGATGTGTTGTAGGGCTCGTTGTACATAGGGTTTGATGCGTTCTGCGGCGATGCGCGCTAATAGCTTGGATTCAACTGAAAGTAAGCTAATCGGCCGCAGGTTGGCAGGGCGGATCGGTGGCTTGCCTGCTTTTGGCAGTAGCGCTAGGAAGGCTCGATGCCAGGTCTCCGGAAAGTGGATGGGACCCTGCTGCAGGACTGTGTTGAAGGACTGATGCAGTTGGGGTATGAGATCGTCCGAGGCGACCTTCCACAGTCGTGAGGGCATGTGTCCTGGTGGGAGAGCCTTCCTGGCGGACATATGCTGTAGCGCTGCACGGATTTCCTGCTGCGTTATGGCAAGCGGCTGCTGCAGGCGGTGTGTCCGCCTTTGCAGTTCTACAGACTGGTAGAGATCACTGAAGAAATCCTGTAAACGCTGAAGCTCTTCTCGGGGGCTGAGTAGATGACCGTCTGCAGAGCGAAAATGTATGCTGCGCTTAGGGGCTTTGGGGCGGATCTGCTTTGAGAGCGTCTGCAGCTGACTGATACCTCTAGCCTCGGCTTCGTGCGCGTGCTGGATAAGTGAGTCTACCTGGGCCTGCTTGTTGGCACGAATCCGTTTCCTGAAGATTCTGTCCAAGAGTTTGAAGCGGACCGCTGCGCGCCAGCATTCAAACAGCGGCTGCATACGAGTCCAAGGGGCTCGGAGATGACGACTTAAGGCAGCCCAACCACTATCCCCAATGCCACACGACCGGCGACCAATAGCCGTCTACAACCTCAAGGGTACAACGTAATTCCCAGAAGGATTTCAGTGTAGGCAGGATGGCCGCGCAAAGACAGGCCGAGCCCCCTTTCCTCGATTCAGCTAGTTCTTGGCGGCTTGCAGAGGTGGTTCGCAGCCAGGCTTGCCGGATACTATCATCTAGCTGACCGGGTGCCGGTGGGCTCACAGCTAGCTGAAATTGGAGCTTAGCACGAAAAGCTTCAGCCATGGCGGGAGCACGCTGCAAACAATCAGCAATGTGCTTAGAACTAGTAGGGTGGGGTGGCTTCCGGTGAGCAGGCTGACCTAGCTGAAGATAGCAGGTGACGGGGATGTGTCGCAAGCCGGAGGGCTGAACCACCGGGGCATCAGGCAAGGCAGAAGCCTGCCGTTCTATCGAGCTGCCGGGCAGTCTCGTAAGAAAGAAGTCAATCTGGACAGCTCCCTTTTGATGCATCAAGTAGGTCCCAGATGTGCGACCACTCTTTCGCCAAGTGTTAAGGGCAACTAGGCCAGCTGAGGAAACAAGCTGCTGGAAGCTGTCCTGATCTGGGTGCTGCAAAGATTGGTGAACGGCGGTGCCCGTACCAACGTGTGGGCTCTGCGGCTGTAAACAGGCATTTAAATCCCCAGCAATGAGGAGCTTATGTCGGGCCGGGACGGCCGCGGTCCACGATCTGATCTTCAGCCAGATTTGAGCTCTCTGTTGGAGCAGGGCAGCTTCCGGGTTGGACGTGCCACCAGTGACAGGGCTGCGATAGGCTTTGTTCTGCGGATTCCAGGAATACTGGTATACTCCTAGCATGTCCAGCGGGGTGGGGCCTAGCAGTCGCAAATTGAATAGGCGGCCAGGTACAACCTCTGAGTGTTTTATGGACTCTTGTGTGTAAAATGTTCTGTTGACGAAGAATGCTACTCCTCCCGAACTGGTGCCCGAACCCGAGTTGAGTACGTACCAGTCAGGTGTGGCGTATTCCGACCACTGCGCCCATTTGGTTTCCTGAACGCACAGGACATGCAATGTGCTACGTTGTTGTCCTAGCCAAGCTAAGACCTCTTGGTAGCGGGCTGCATTAAGACCACCGACGTTCCAAGTAAGGAATTGGCAAGTCGGGGGCACAACGGGTCTGGATTGAGGAGGAGGTGAGCGTTCTACGCTGGGTAGGGGCCTAAGGGCCAGGCTGGCGGCATTATGAAGTCTGCCTCTGTATGTGGTGGTCCCGGTTCGTAGGACCCTAGCCTGTGCACGCTTGAAAGACCGCTTCCGAGTGGCGCTGAGCCGCTGCGCCCAGCAGCCATAAGCATGCAACAAATTAGGCGCGGCCGGAGGCCCGTGGCTGTGATTGGCTGCATCGCGGCTGGCGTGGGCACTGACTATAAGAAACCAAAAGAGGAGGAGCTTAAAAACCCAAAGTAGGGGTGGGGCGGATGGTTTGCAGGCGGGGCGTGGGCGAGACTCACTGGACTTCGCCTTGGTCAAGCCAGCCGCCAGTCTGCCGGCTACGCAAGCCAGTCGGCTCTGCTGCCATCCAATCACTGCTCTGCGGCGTCTGTAGAGTCCTGGTAGCAGGCGGTGGGTGCATCGGCACCAGACACGCTTGCGCAAGCGAAGACACGCGAGCACGAACCAGACGAACAGTGTGCAATACATGCTGAAAGAACTACAATTGTGACGAAAGTGTGTTGGAGAATAATTGACTAAGGGAGTCGGTGCGAACCTGTCCTCAGGGGTGACCTGCGCTAGAGCTGCACTCCTGTCAACAGGCGGGCCAAGAGACTTTGCCCCCAATGGGGCGAGTCGGGAAAACGTTGTGGGGGCTCCAGCGGGGTAATGGCCTTTACTTCCCGCAACCCTCGCATCTACATAGGACCGTTGGTAGGCTTTACTGGTGATACGCGAGCATTGATGAACAGCTATGAGTCCTTGCTGCGCAGGGTAAGGTCCTATGTCCCTGAATTTGGGACCAGGGCAGCCCTGTCCTATTGAAAGAGCCGGCCTGCCAGAAGGTGGGCGCTGGATCAGCTCGAAAGATCTCACCTCGGAGCCCTGGATGATGAAGAGGCCGAGTCAGTAGCTGGGGCCGCCAAGCAAGCCATAGCCGCGTGATGGGCCCGTTGCTGGAATTCGTACTCCATGTACCAGCGCTGAAAAGAGCCCGTATCCTGCGGGCACACCATCGGTAGCAGAGCCAGCAAAGTGGGGTGGTACCACAATGGGAGGGCCCTGTCCCGCACAATGCGAGCCAGGACCCTGGCCATAGGTTCACTGTCCATAAAGCCCGCCAGGGTCTGGTAGACCAGGGGGCCCAGGCGCTGCAAGAGCTGCTGCTGTGAGGGCCCAAAGGAGCCGCCCGTAGACAGAACCCACTGGATGTCGTTACGTCCAAGGGGCCTAAGCAGGGCCGCGCGCAGGTGTTCGAACTCTCTTCGAAGAAAGGCTGGGCGAGTGTCCGCCAGCTGCACGGCCACCACTTGTACCACCTCTTCAGCTGGCTGGTCCCACTGCCCGCTTTGCAGCACAAAGCCGTCCGGAGCACTGGCGGCGGTCAGAGCTGAGCGACACCAGGTAGTTCTCGAGGTGCAGCCAGCACAGCTCAAGCAGCACGTTGTTCCGAAACTCCAAGATCTCAAGCGAAGGGGCTGGGAGTCGCCCCGCCTCTGCAGGAGTGACTTCGCCGGGGCTTGAAGCCGCCCGCTCGCGCTCAGAATCAGCGTCAGAGTCAGGAGAATCAGAGGTGGGCCGGCGGCCGGGGTTCGGAACTGAGCTAAGCATGGCATCCGTACTGGCGGGCTTTCAAGGGGAATCGGGCCGAGATGCTTGTGTGTATGTACATACATACATACATACATTCATACATACATTAATACATGTATGTGCTTGTGTGTCCGTACGTATCTATGCTTCCCTATTTCTGCACCTCTGTCATTCTGTCCACCAGCACCGGCGAAAGGCCCCACCAGATCTTGTTGGGCTTGTTCACATCCGGAACTTCAAGTGCAAATCTAAGGATTGCTGCTCAAGTTTGACGGTCGAGGAATGTACGCGTAGCTTGTCAAAAGTTATCCTGCTGAAATGGAAGCTTGCCGAGCACACTCAACACATTCACCCTCGACAATTTCGACTTGCATTCAACTGCAGCCTCTGAAATCCTCTGAACGCATTGATATTTGTCAAGTCATGGGCGCTATGGAGGTCTGTGTTTGTGGCTGTATGGTGATTGATACCTGTAGTGCCAAGTGGGTATCCTTGGCTGTGCGCCCTGTTGGTGCTGCGCCCGGTCACCGTTTTCCAACAGACAGTTCTCGTCTCAATATTCCTCTTCCTGCGCTCAGACTCTCCGCGTGTCTCTCTGTACGAATCTCTGTCTAACTCTACAAACTGGCGTGTCTGTCTGTAGATGTTCCCCTCTACGCCTCTTCCCAAGCATCGGCATTGACCTCTATCTGTCTACATCTGGTCGACAATGTTTTTTGATGTTATGTCAGCTTTGGTAACATGCACCAATCAGGCAAACAGCCAGCCAGGAACGTAACCCACCCACTACACACTTCGGCAGCATCCGGCCTTGTGCCGGAGAAGACCTGTCATGATCAAATACCTCCCAGGCCGGCATGTTCTGCTGCCAACATCAGAGATGTCAACATCAGAGGTCCAACGCGTGCCTGAGCCCATCGTTCCGCGCTTCGGTGAGCCAAGCCTGTCCTGATCTGAATTCGGAACCACAGCACATGTGCATGCTACAAGCACAAAAGACAAGCCGTACAGAACTTTGGATCCTTGTGGGAGCTGATGCTTTACAACTTTACAAGTCCGAAAGTGGTTTACAGGCAGCATGCAGCTTGCAAGCTGCTGCACAGCTGGCATCAGCACTGAGTCAGCACTAGCTTTGTGCAGTGAAGCTTAGACTCCTCGGGAAGAGGATGATCTTCGAGCAGTGCGAGCATTGACAACATACATCTAAGATGCATGTTGTAGCCGATCATCCTCTACCTAGAGCCAAACAATCACGATGGACCTTTTAAAAGTCGTCGTGATGAGAGAGCAGGTTTGCACCCTCACGAATTCTTGCACGGTCCCCCTGGGAGAACTGCACAAAGCCCAGAGTGGCACCTGCTCCAGTTCACGGAGCTGCTTGTCTTGCACAAGTATGCGACCATTTCCGTCTGCATCTACAGCTTAGCGGCAGCTCTTGTAGCTGCAGTTTACCAAACCTCGATGCAGAGTTCTGCTAAAGCTAAAGCTGTCAAGGTAACTTCCCTTCCCCGGCGAGGGACACACAGACACAGAACAGGCATACGGAGAAATAGAAAGAGACAGAGAGAGACAGAGAGAGAGATAAGAGGCCACTAGCCCGGCCGGCCGCTTCGCCCTGAGCTGCACAGTGCAATATCATTTAACTGCACGAAGCGTTGGCGGGGGCCAAACGGGGGCCAGATGCAAAAAGCATAAGAAAAACTGTAAAAGAAAAAACGCTTCCAAGTTGCCTTCCACTCGCTTTCGCCAACTGCTTGGCCGATCGGTTGACCTCAACATTGCAGCAAACATAGCTCAACAGGAGCTTTTCGTGCTTCTGACTTGCGCAAATCCAGGCTTCACACAAACCAACTGCAGCCCCGTCTTGAAAAATATTACTGCGATGTGACATGTGCGTGTAAAAGATTTTACGGTGCTCACCGCCATCAAAACGCTATGAGATGCCAGGATGGGCACCGAAGAAGTGACACCTCCGAGCTCCCCGCGCGAATTCCACGGTCGTCCTCTGGCTCCCTTCACCTGGAGGCTGCTCGGAGTTTGATTGCTGCAGCTAGAAGCGGTTGCTGTAGAAACTGACAGTAAAGACCTTGCAGGCTAAATATCAATATCCAAACCCGTGTCGAGAACTATCGGGGACAGACTCTTCGAAGCACAGTTTCGAGCCAGGGTACCGCGTGCATTCGGTGCCAAGTTCGCCTGGAAGCCGGATCGAATCACATTCAGCAATGCGGCTACAGGCAGAACTTCACGTCAGTTGATGCAGCAGATGCGGCTGCACGTCGCGAACAATTCTCGCTTCATGAACCAAGGTTTTGCTCAAGACCGTGCACGAGCGGAGGGTTGAGTGTGGTTCAGCTTGTGCGCTTGTCCAAGGGCCCTAGCGTCCGGCATCCAGTCATGTGCTCGGTCTGCCACTTTTGCTCTCTAAGGCTTCTAGGTTGCCTGGTTGTCACTACACAGAACATAGCGCTGGATGCCCAACCGCACAACCTGGGGTGGCGAAGACTTAAATAGATAAAAGAGCCAGAAGCTCCGAAATGGTTGCCACTTTGGTGGAGGTTCCGCCGAGAAGGCTGGCTAGTGGCTCGCACGGTAATGTGCGGTAACTTAGCTACCCAGAAACTTTGTTGTCCCTTGCGCAGATTATTGCCCTGTTCACGACCGCAGATAAACGCTTTCAAGAGCTGAAACTCGAGTTTAACTGAGTTGAGCACTGCAGGGTCCCGCATTTCCTGGTCAGCCTGCACCTGAGCCCAGGCTCAGGAGATCTCAGGAGTCACAGGCAGCTGAGAACATGCTCCAAAAATAAAGCATAAATCGGCCGGATTGCAGGCTTCAAGTCGGAAGCCGGGCGCAACGCGCCCAACCAACGTTGCCCCTCCGGAGCGCTTGAGAAAGCCGAGGGCCCTGGCCCTGACGAGGGCCCTGCAAGCCTTGCAGCTGCAGCTGCCGCCGCGGATGCTTTTGGTGCCACGGGTGCTGTCTCCGTAGGCTTCAGGCGCTCCAGTGCACGGACAAGAGATCCGGCCCATGGCCCAAAGATGGAGTCTCCGCTCTGGCTTTCGCTTGGTTGCGGCTCTCGCGGCCCTGCGGCAGGGCCTGGCGCAGGCCGCTCGGCTTTGACGTCGCTCGTCAGAGCACTGGCGGCCTTGGCCGCATTCAGCTGCAGCTGCGGAATCTGATGAATCTCCTTTTGCTGCTGCTCCTTTTTCGAAGAGGCCGGCGAAACAACCTCTTCTTCCACGTAATCGCATCTCTCTAGGGTAGACGTCTTGGGAATATCGTGATCAAGCACAGAAGTAGTGGAAGCCTTGGATGCATTTCTGTTGCGACTGTCTGTTGAGTTTGCCTGTGGAAAGCAAGCCTCATCAACAGAGTGCCTTTGAACGGAGCGATGCATCGGCTTGATAACGCCTTGGGCTAGACTGCTTGAGATCGCCAGCTTGTCCAGTGCTTCTTCCAGCTGCTGCTGGACCTTCCATGTGCGACGACGCTGCAGTATCACCAGACAAGCAAAACAGAAGCTCCGCCGGTTGCTGCGCTGCAAAGCAGCACTCATTCGTGAAAGCTCTGTCTCCGTGTCCCCTGCGTCTAGCATTTGATGCAACCAGCCCTGCTCGGCTTTGCTGGCATCTTCGTTTCCCGAACCGTCATCTGTTCCCTCACTGGGAGCTCGCTCGCTTGCTTTTGGAGTGGCAGTTCCAGTCTTGAAAGTATGCAGAGTGTCCTTGCTGCTTCGTCGGCATAAGGCCCGCTCAAGAAGCACATTCCCCCCGGCGGGGCTTTGCATTTCGCTCATGATCGCTTCAGCTCCCTGGCCTTCCCACACCACAAATCGCCTCTGTGCACAACCGTAACCCTGAGCCGCGATGTTGTGCAGTTCGGGCCAACCTCGCTTGATCTCCGGCCACAGCACCATCAAGGCATCGTGCAGCTCTTCAACGAAGAACTCATCCACTGTAGGTTGCTTCTCACGATCGGCAATATTCTGCATGTAGTGCGTGTCCCAACGTGTAATCGGCATTCGAAGTAGAGAGACCTGCTTCTTGGGAACAGGACTGTCTTCTTCGGGATCGTCCGTGTCTTTCGGGCTAGGGCTTGTCCAGAATCGCTTGCATCTCGCGCTCAGTCCTGCGTACGCCCCGTACAGTCTCACCCTGACTGCCCCCCAGATGACGGCCATGAAGGGAACGTCGATCTCCATGTGACGCCGCAGCCAATCAATCTGCAGGCGCCGTGTTCGTTGACAAATCAAAACAGCCTCGCGAAGTGCCACGGAGACCAAGCCAGGGGTCGCCTGCCCTGAGAAGTTCATGTAACATTCCAGGGTACTCTGAAGCGCCACTGTGAGAAATCGCCGCTCCCGGTTGGTGAGCTCGCTTACATCCAAACTGTTGTCTTTGCTGCAGAACTGGACCAAGTTTCCCGAACCCACGCAGTTACGATAGAAAGCCAACAGCACTTCCTGCCACCACTGCAACTTCATGCCAGCTAGGATTTTCAAGCGCAATGGGCGCACAACCATATCACTCACGAGGGCTCGAAGTGCATAGAACCAGAATACGAGGTGGCTTGCGATGACAATTGCGATTACACATGCCCTGAACACCACACTGGACAGCAGAGTAGCGACCAATGACGTCTTTCCGGCCTCTGACTGAGTTTCTTCGAAGAGCGACACGCCCAGAAGCGTGACGACCAAGCACCATAGGTTCAAGAGCTCCAACTTGTCCAGGACTTTGTACTCTCGGTTGTCGAAAGGATCTAGGCGCAGATGTTGGATGAAGAAATACATGCCCAAGCAGAGCATGATCGTCGATCGCAGCGTTTGCTGCGGAAGGCTAGCTGCAAATAGAATGGAAAATTTTCGCAACATGTAGATGCACTCATAATGGTACGACTGCCACTGAAATCCGTTGTACAGAAAGCCCAACTTTCTGCGCGTTGAAGGCATCATCAACTTGTGCCTCCGCCTATACAGAAGAAGAAAAAAGACAGCTGGTATCCCCAGGCCATAAATCAGCAGCCCGGAGAGGCACAGAACGAAGACGTGTGTATGCTCGGTACCTCGGCTGCACGGATGAAGCTTGCTATCCAAGGTTGCAAAAGCCTTTCGCCCAGGAGCCAAAGCACACCACGTCCATGTTGACCATCAAGCGCAGTGTGTCGTACTCTTCACACATGGTGCCCTGCGAAAAGGTGCACCAGATGCGTTCTGAAGCTTTAATCAGCTAGAAGAGAAGAGGGTGCCAGCATGACCAATACCTGTGCGACACTACCACATACTGCCACTACCACGACAGCCGCAACCGCAACAACACAACAGTCACCACATCAAAACCACAACAAAACCCGGCAACAAAGAAAACCCGCTCCCGGCAGCACAAGAACGACACCAGCACGAGGGCCCGCAGGCTCACATACAGCAGCACAGTTTTCTGTTGTTGAATGCTCCTGCTTAAAACCGCACTGCACCACAAAGAGACTGCTCTTGCCCAAGGGATGACATGAGAAAGAGAAGAGCGGCGATGCGGAGCTTCAGTACAGCACCTCGACGGAGCCCTCTCAGTGTGGGAGCTTTGGCAACATCACAGCGAGTCCCATGCCAGAAGCATACACAGTTGGGACGGTGGGGAAGCCCTGGCTTTTCGTGCTCTCAACCAGGAGACTGGATCGTGTAAGGGATCTCCCGCTCTTTGCTACCACAGCTTCTACGGACAACTTTCAGCAGGACGGTTGATGTAGTAGGAACTCGACTCACATCCAAGCTCGCTGTTTCTGGTGAGAGGCCTTGAGAAGCGCCTGAATGATGGTCGGGTACAGCACGAAAGCCCACACCACCTCTGGCAAAGGCGAAGCTTCTGAGCATGTGTGGGCTGTGCGAGAGGGTGCGACAGGTTTGCGACATGTAAGTCTTCGCAAGGGAAACAGTACACGAGGCTTGGAGGCTGTGTGCTTGCTGTTGGGAGTCACCCTAGCAAAGCAACTTTTGCATGCTGTCGCTTCTTTGCTGCAGAACACACGTCATCACTCAGTGCCCTATGGCAAGAACTTGCTGCCAAACATATTTTTCTGCGACTATGTCCTCCTTGCGATGAGAGGTACCAGCCCTGCAATGGCTGCCAAGATGCGGAAGATTGAACAACCGCCAACTTAAACTCCTTCCATTGCTTGATCCTCGGAACGACACCATCTCGCGCTGAGTCTTGTACGCGGTAGCAGGGTTTAGGGTTCAGGGGCATAGTGTAGCGGCTTAGCCGCTTGGGGTTTAGGGGTTTTTGAGGTGGCTTGAGGCTCTGGCTCGTCTTCCGTGTCCCTCAGGCTTGCAAGGCCAGCGCTCGCTGCGCTGGCTTGGCTGGCTGCCTGCAAAATTATGGCGTTTTAGAGGGCTTAGGGTTTGGGGCGTTAGGGGTTTAGGAGTTTGGGTTTGAGGGTAGTTTCAGAGCTTAGTGGCTTTCGGGCTTTCGGGGGTTGAGGCTTAGAGTCTAAGTCTAGGCCTAGGCATTTCGGTTCAAAACTTCACCGGGCTCGGCCTCCGAAGCAGCCAGGCTCAACTTCGAGGAGCTCTTCGAACCTTTCCCGGTCGTCACGAGCTCATTCTCCGAGAAATGCCTTGTCAGAGATGTCCAGTTCCAGCTGTGATCATCGAACTGGCGGAGTCTCTCGACAATCTCTTTGTTGCGTTTGATGCGGCAAATCAGAATGACATTCCTCAGAAGACGGGGAGGCCCCATCAGCAGCTACTGCTGAAAGCGAGGGCTCAAGAACCCTGTGAAACCTTGAGAATAGACTTGAGACCCTTCGTATCAAGCATCCGCAGCAGGCAGAAGAGCATGTTGCAAAACAGGGCTGCCGGCAACATGAAGATGGCCAAGTACATCTGGGCACGAAAGACGTGCCAACCAGAGCTTTGAAGCAAGCAGTCGTAGCTCAGCAGGATTGGGCCTGGCCACGACGACGTGTGAGTTCACATAAGTGTGGATGTTTACCCCCCGCGGCTTACTGCCTTCATCCGTAGGTGCCGACGGGAATGATTTCTGCAGTTCTGTCCACATCTGGTCCCAAAAGCCTGTAGACTGCAGCGTAACCTGCACAGATCGGCTCAAGAGGCTATAACTCCCACACGACAAGGCAACCGGCAGGCCTGGGCAAAAACCAAGTAGTTGATGACAATCTTCAAGATAATCGACTGCAGATGCCGAACAGAAAGGGCCGAGGAGATCGTGGCTTTGAAGACAATCGATATGTAAGCCGTGCAGGCGAGGATAAGCAGGATGACAAGGGCCACGTTGATTTCCGTAGCCGGGCACTCCTGGCAGCGGCCTGCCGAAAGAAATCCACGGGCGATGGGCTGAATACTGAAAACGGGTAAGGCCGGACCAAAACTGTACTTACAAAGAGCAGAAGATGCTGAACAAACAATGCTGTCGGATTCATGGAAAGCCTACTTTTATGAAGGCATCCAGGATACCTCTGCCCGCCCCAAAGACGATGGAACGTTGATTCGTAAAGCCATCCTGGCATTGCTCACAAAGAGTTCCAGTGTTGCTGCCAAGGCAGGTGTTGGCCCCGAGGCAGATGGAGGCAGGTCGGCACTTCTGGAAGTTCCAGGGCGTGAGGTCAACTCCGGACCTGTGGCAGCAATCGCACTTTTGGAGAGCATGCTCTTGCCCTCGCCCCCCCCGCCCCCACCACACTTTTCTAAAATTCACCCAGGCACCGTAAAGGCATGCGATAGTAGCCAGCACTCGCTTCTGGCAGCGCGGTGCCCAGTTCCGTGCAGTTGGCTCCAGTCGGGCAAGGTCGACAGTGTGCTTGCGCTTGGACTGCAGCATACGTACCACGCTCGCATGGGTGGCAGCTGGTCGTTGCTGAATGGCGGTAGCCTCAGTTTGCAATGTCGTTGCTGTCATGAACAATAGGGGAAAGGCCTTCACACCTCCTGAGCTGCTATACTCTCAGCTAGTCTGATTGCAATCACGAGCACGCCCAGCATCACAGGGCACACACTCTCGGAAGCGCAGAGCATGTCCTTCATCGCATGGATAAACCAGGAGCCGTTTTGCGTCCCAACTGGGCATCTCCTCCATCTCTTGACCACCTGAAGGGGCTGCTTCAACGACACCGTCCCGTTAATTGACCCGCATTCGAGCCCTTCATTCAACAGAGAACTTGATTCACAGAACGACCCTAGGCCTTTACCCAGGACAGTGAGCAAACTCGAGTTGTAGCGCTTGAAAGGAAGCTCCGATGCTGCGAGCGGTTTGAGCTGCACCGTGCGTGACACCAGGGCATCGTCGTCCATCATCCCACTACCAGTAAATGCTAGCCGGCCATAGAACGTGCTCAAGAAACCAGTGTCCAAAATCTTCTGCCGCAATTTCGAGGGATAGTAGGTCTCACTCTGACTGACAGCATCGATCAACAGTATCCCAGCTGCAGCTGCAGCTGCAGCTTGGTAAGGTGGCGGACGACCGTAGGCAACCGTGTAAACACTGGAGAAATGGGAACCGTTTGCGAAGATTGGACACACACGGCTGCAAATGTCATCGCCCAGCTCCGGTACCCACAGCGCAGGCCCGGCAATGAAGTTCGCATTCCGCGCCTCTACAGAACCGATCAGATCTGGATGCGAAGCCTGCGTGAGAACCAGAGCTTTGGGATTGAAATCCAACGCCATGGAGGCAACTACAAACATGGAAGCATCGGACACATAGCCACAACCGACCAAGACGTCGGGCTGTAAGGTCTTGATTTGTTGGACAATCAGCGTGATGTCGCTAGAAGACCATGTGAAGTTCCCAAGGACACTCATCCCCAATCGATGCGCTTCAGCAGCACCACCCGCACAGACTGACTTCGGAAACTCGCCGTCTGCATTCGCAAATACGGCGGTCGTCGCCGATAGTGCCTCATCTGGTCTCATCCAACATCACACGACAAGGGAACTATTCGGAACGATACTCTAATACTCTCGTCTGAGGGCTGCAGGCCAATAGCAGCAAGCACAAGCGCACTAATGAAGCCAAGAAGCCTGAGTCCTTCGCATTGCATCGACCATATAGCTGTCCGAGGATACCAAAAGACCTCACAGCACAAGATCAAAAATTATGAGTCAACCTTGCACCCGCTTGCACCCAACTAGTATTGAATCGCAACGCTTGCTTCTCAGATCTTGGCCGATAATATGGTCGAAGCCCATCCGAAAGATCGAAGGTGACGCTGCTCCAGGCAGAAGGAGCAGCAGATCGGATCCAGCGCTCGCTTCAGCTGCGACTTCTGAGAGTTCGGTGGAGAAGGGACCGACCAACGCATCGGGTCCTTACTGAACAAAACCCCATCCAGGACGCTGGCAAGTCCGGCAAAGCCGCATTTTGGCTTGTGTGAACTTGTATTTGTTTCGGAAGGTAAAAAAAACTCGCGGCTCGTATCTTCTCGGCAACAGCATCAATGCTTCTTGGGGGCAGTGCACATGACTAGCTTCAAGCACTAAAACACCATGGGTTACGGTGCAACGATGGGAGTGGTAGCCTGTTGACCCTCTCTTTTGACATGTTATCCCTGCCCAGCGCTACTTCTCTCGACAGCTAAGCCCGGCTCGTTCGAGGCCTTGCCTGGACACGAAGTCACGGTAGATGCGCTTCACTTCGTCAGCTTCGCTTCGATCGTCCACAAACCACAAGTGGACCAACAAGCGCTCCCCCCAGAATCCACGGACAGAGGCCGTCGGTGCGTTGACCTGTGCTGCCCAAAGCTCCAAGCCCCGGCGGAGTTCGCGGGAAAGAACTGCATGTCGGCCCTCGCATGATACAGATGCTGCCACCAGCAGAACCCGCTGACAGCGTGCCAGCGAGTCACAGAAATACTTCTGGGAGCAGTTGGAACCAGTGCAAGTAAGGTTGAGCAAACCAGGTTCAGGATCTCCACAGATATCGGCGACAAGAAGTGGAAAGCACGCCAAGAAGCAGGCCAGCGCAAGTCTCCATACCACAAACATGCGCCAGATCTGTCCTACCTGTGGGCTAGATGTTGCTGAAATGGGAAAGCGACAAGAAATATTGCACCGCACATAGCTAAATTTTGTCTGCAGAGCTGATTCTGACAATGGACGAAGTACCCAACGCTGGGAGAGCCGAGAGGTCCCAGTGAAAGCAAACTACAACACCACAGCTGGGCTTCTGCTTCGTCTCAATTGTAGACATGAGCAGCGATTGAGAAGATCCACGTGCACTCAGCTCGAGTCGACCAGAGCATCAGCTGCGGTGATGTCTGCCTCGGAAGTACGGGCATGAGTGACATCAGCCACTACCTGTCCAAAGACGTCGTAATCTATGCACGTCTTTCACATCTTAGGCTCAAGCTCTCCCAGCGCGCCTTCGCAGCGACACTTGCCCTTTGCCATTTGGCTTTGACAGTGCAGCTGGGACCCTCCCAGCCTCTGTCTTCTTCGGCGGATGACGTTGAGATCAGCAGGGAGTCCTCTGAACAGGGCTGCGCATCCAACAAATTTACCTGTTCATGATGCTGAAAGATTGAAGGCAGCCTCGCTGTGAGCTAGAGCTAGTATTTATTGGACTGCCTCTGCACATACCATCGTGTAGACCCCAGAGTAGCAAAGCGAACAACAGTATTGGAACGAATCGAAATCCATGAACCTTACAAGTTTCGCAAGCACAAGACAAACCCAGTAACATGTGTCAGCAAATGTCAGCAAGATCCGGTATGCAGTAGCATAGCTCCTCTTGGCACGCTCAGAGGAAAACTGATCGGTGAAAAGAAGCCGCAGATGCGTGTGCCACAACATGCACTGCATGAACGACTTTAGAGGAGGCATCCAACTCAACCCGATGCAAAAGAGGTACATATCTCTGAATCCGAATTTTTGGGTATCAGCCCGGATCGGCTCCTGCAGTCGTGAGGGCGACACATCCTCAGAGAAGCACGTGGCATTTCGACCAGAGACCTCGCTGCATCGCTGCAGCGGCAGCACCGGCGATCGAGTGGATGCAGTCGCAGGAGACCTTTCCCTTTCCGGCTCCATGGCTTTGGCGGCAGAGATGCTCTGCTTGCATTGTCGCACATAGCAGTTCACGAAGTCATCCCACTCAATGATGCCTTCAGGGTCACCCTCAACCAACAGGCAGCGGAATTGCTGCCTGGGGGATTCAAAGAAAGCGGCCACCTCGGGTTCCCGCTGCCGCATGGCAGATAGGAGCTGAGCACGGACCACACGCCCGGCGCCCGTCACCCCATCAGGACTCATGAAGAAATCGCGGGCGCAGCGGTAGGCTCGTTCTCGTAAAGCCCAGTCGCTTCTGCGAACCTCATTAAAACTAACCTGAAGACCCTCGCTTGGGCTTGGGAAGGAGTCTGTGCACCTGTCTTTGTCAGGTGTCTCAAACTCGGATTCCGTCTCAATGGGCTTGGGCGGCACTCCGTCTTCACATTCATGCGCCCCTTGCGGCTGGTTCGCCAGGCGCCTTCGCAAGTGGGCCACTTCCTCACGTAGGCGAAGAAGCTCCGCATGCATCGCATGCCCTGCCTCTGGGGAGGCCGAGAGAGCAGAGGGGGCCGAGGGACTTGTCTCGCCTTCATTGGCGATCAGACTCGGACTGGCGCTCATGTCGTGCACTCCAAAGCTGCAAGTGCCGCCCTCTAAACTCTCCATGACACCTACCAAAGCATTTTAGCTTCCTTCTTGAGCCAAAGCAAGCAAAAGCACCAGCAACCGCAAGTCAAACCATCTGTCTTCCCCACAGGTTCTGCGGCTGCAGACGCCCCAAGCGCACTTGAAGATGCGCTTGGAAAGCGGATAGTGTGGCTCTGCCTGACAGCGACACAGCTCACTGCTTGGAGCAGAGAAATCCAAGTCCAAGCCTGCGAAGTCACAGGGTTGATGAGCTGTTCTCCCGTGTGCTCCGGCCGGTGTGGCTCAAGCTGCTCGACCTCGGGAGGTCCGGCGTATTCAATTTTTTTGGGGGTTGGGTATCGTGACTGTCGTGACTGAGCTGGCAACCAAGTCCATGGATCCCCAGCTAATGGCACATTTTGCCTCCAACTCTTCAGCTCTCTCCCGGTGGGAAAGGGAGGCCATATAGTGTCTCGACGGTGCCTCTTGCCGGCGCCAGAAGTGTGGTAAACACAAGGACCAAATACTCATCAGTACCTGTCATAAAGCCAGTGGCCATTCACAACACAGACCAAATACAGCACACCAAGCAAGACAGCGAGTACGCAAAAAGGGATCGCCGTCACATTGTCGGGCGTCCGTGCCTGAGGAGACCATGCTGAAGCGGTTACAAACGCGAGGGCCAAACCCGTCGGCTCAACAATGTCTAAGCCACACGCACACCAGTCAATGAATTGAAGGAAAAGGCCTGCCATCTCCAGACTTGAGATGTTCGTTGTTGCTGGAATTATCAAGACTCGCGAACCTAGGCACGCCAGCGGCGAGAGCCACTTCACATAGAAGGCCATCCACAAGAAGTAGAAGGTGATCTGCGTCAAGAAGCAAGGGTGATGCTGGCATGCCCCTCGAGCCCAACTCACCATGAGCAGGATTCACAGGGCACAGCTTCAGTGGCCTTGTCACCGAAGTAGTCTCGCAGCCGGTTTGCGTGCTCTTCGTCAGGCCAGAACCATTTGAACTAGCAGGGTCGAGTCATGCGGAGCTCATGCAATTGCCACGAGCTCGACATGCATCCAAAGAAGCCTGGAGCGACTTGATCTTATCCATGACAGACTGCTCATGCAATGGGAAGAAAGCCTGGCAGATATCGCTACATGGAACTGCGACCATACTGCGATGCGTTCTCACCTTCACCTCTTTCTGGTGCAAGAGCTTCGCTACATTGATGCCTTCGTGCAGTTGCTGAAGGGAAGTTCCAAGCTCTCATGCTTGCAGGTGCTTGCAAGCACCTGCACAGTCTTTGTCCTTGGATTGGATGATGTGGGAGATCAGCTGGATCCTGGGGCATTGGGGCGGTCATCTGCAAACAACAGCTTCTTGCAAAAGATGCTGAGGCACTTGTCGACCGTCTTGAAGATGCCGCTGCCGTCCAGATTGTCCTGGTGGTTCACGGACATACACGAAGATCGCCTTGTGCATCCCAGGTTCTAAGTGCCACGGTCGTGGTCCTCCGTGTGTGTTTGGTAAATGTGTGAGATGATGCGCCGGTCAGCGAAGCGGAACTCCGGCCTGGGGCTTTCGTGTGCTGAGGCAGTGAGTGCAAGTCACAGTGCTACGCTGCTACGCTTCGAAGCCTTCCCGGATGGTCGTGCCGGAACTCGGCAAAGGCACTCAGATACTCCTGCAGACCGGCGCATGCACCACGGCATGTACAAAGACTTCCACCGATGGGCCTTCTTAAGCTGAAGCTTGTATCGCTTCCTTTCAGGCATTGCGACTTGTGTTTCGCCGGAGCTGGCTGAGTAAGTGTACGATCTTCCAACCTTGCAGCGGTGTCTCGAAGCTTCTGCGCACCAGCCCCGATCTTTACCTGAATCATGGCACCATGGCACTGCATGGCCTACCGGTTGGCCACCGGTTATACAGCTCCCTGCTGAGGCTGCAGCCAAGATTTGATCTCTATCTCTGCTGTAGAAGCAGTACAGGTTGAGACCGCAGTTCTGCAATTCGGCAAACGCAGAGACATGCTTCCGTCAAGACATGCTTCCGCCAAGACGGAAGCACAACCGCCCCAGCTTATTCCCACAGGCGCTCCTGCAACGTCTTTAGGATCGATTCCCGATGTTGCTTCCACATCTGCGATGGAGTAGATGCTAACTTTTTGCAAGCATGCACGTGGAAGACACCAGCACAGCATCAAGGTTTTCGCATGAATAGCCCACCACCGATGTATCGTCTTGCAGCACCACAACCCGGAGGTTGCGAATTCGGCGAAAAACGCTAATTCAGATCACTTGTTGATGCCTACACAAAGTGGACAGGCACTTCACGAGTGAAACTTCGACCTGCTTTGCTTTGCAAGCGGTCTGAATCAAATTCCACCGGCCGCTGATCAGCCACGTAGAGATCTGTACAACAAAGGCCTGCCTTGAGCAGCACCAAAGAATCTGAGCGAGAGGCCTTCGTTGTCCCACGTGTCTTCATGTATTCTGCGAATCTGTAGGAAAGGGGCTTATAATGGGCACATCGCTGTCCTTTTTTGCGCTGCTGCATGTGTTACTCTACCAGCTGCTTTGCCCTATCATTCTGCAAGGACCTGTGGCCCTGATGTTGTGATGTTGGGGACAAGATCAAACATAAATGCTACAGCCCCGATTCACCTTGTCCTGGAGCTGGCACAACCCTCTTGTGCTCTCCACCAACTAAGTCTGTGTACTTGCACATCATCTGCCAGGTAGTGCATTGACCTTTTGTCTGATTGACGCGACTCCGGGTTCGCACGAAAAGCCTCTTGCAACATGCAGGTGAAAGCCAACCTACGTCTACTAGTCTTAGTCAGTCTTAGTCTATCGAAGATCAATGCTCATCATGTCTTCCTTGCTGTTGGCACGAACTTGACCAGCCTCCTAGCATTACTGTTTCTCAAGGACCGAGGCCACTACGAGCAAGACACGATCAGAGCTCGATGTCAAACCGCGCGGTCAGAGCTGCTCGCGCAGCCTCGGCTGGGCAACAGCCAGAAGGGTTTCTGTCGGATTTTGGGGCAGCGTAGGACTAAACTTTGGCTTGCCATCACGTCACTGAGGAATCCCGCGATGAGGTACTGGCCTTGTGGCAGAACAAAGCAGCACCGCGGGGGCAAAAAGGAGCTGCACCATCTAGGCAGCCAAGAGGGCCCGGGCATCTCTGCTGCCATGTCTCCCTGCACAGAGGCAGGAGCGGATGCCTATTTGCAGAGAAGCGCTTCTGACTTCGCTTCAGACAACCCAACCTTGCGCACGAGCAATTCTGATCCGTGCACAATCCAAAACGCAGAGACTTGAACACATCATGTTCTCCAAATCAGCTCAGTTCCTCGGACCATGGCCCCGGACTGCAAGTAAAAGAATACCTGGGCAAAGCTGCGGCCTTCAGCGGGGCCTCGCACCTGCCAACGAGATCTACATGCCTTCACGCAACACAAACTAGAAAGAAGCTGGGGCCCGTTCCTCAGGCAGAAGCTCTGGCACTGGCAGAGCCTGGGCCACTGGGAACTGCCGGCAGGCTGCGACGCCTACAAATCCCTGAGATTCTCTTGGCTGACTGCTCGAGGCTTTGATCGGCGCCGGATGCCAGTGGACCTTGACATAACCGGAGATTGGTGAGTCGAAGTGTAAAAACTCTAAACCATGTTGTGTACCCAAGCCCCGAACATGAAATTGGGTACTGGCATGACGATGCGGTTTGCCTCATGCTGTCATGTGTTGCGAAATAATAAGGGTCCCTTCGACAGCGCAAGGCCGGGGCCAAGGATGCCGTGACTTCCTTCATCACTGTCGCGGGAGGCAAGGACTTCGCACCTGATCAGCACAGCTCCGAATGGAAAGGCTTCTATGACACTTGTACAGCTTGCAGCGCTTTACGGTAAAAGCCCCGCGCTCGAAAGTCTAGGCCAGGATGCGAAGCTCGAGCTGCCCAAACCTGTATTTGCTCTTTTGGGGGTTCAATACCTCTTGGACGCCGCAGCCGCATGCCCTTAAACACCCTCATGCAGCACCGCCTCTGTGCTTCGGGGGGCTTCTTCGCCCGGACACGGGAGGTCGCCGACAAGGCCGACATGGCCTTGTTTGCAAGATTCAGCGTGAAAGAACATGTGGCGGAATCATCCAGGAGCGTGACTCGACGTGCGCTGCTGCCGCCTCACTTTTTAAAAGGCAGTCGAGGCAACTACCTTTCCTTGTCCAAGCTTTCGATTTGGCTCTGGGATACGAACGGCAGTGAGGATTTCCGACAGTGGGCCGCAAGGTATCTCGCCTGAGCTCTTCACAAGGGCCGGGTCTGGACACGCCCACTTTGATCGGTCTCGCGTGTGCCTCCGTCACATCCATTGCCCCGAGACCTGGGAGCACTCGGTATGCCTTCTGTGTCTTGGATGACATGTCTTGGGACCCCTGCTCTGCACAAATCATGGGCAAGCCTTGAGAACGAGATCGCATCCTTGCAGCTGCATGGAGACATAAGTCAGCGAAATTGGACCGCTGGCTCAAAGAGCCAGCACACAGCGATGTAGCTTTCGCAAGACAACAGAAGATGCACGACCGCCCCACAGTCTGCACAAGTTGACCATACACGAGATTTGTTTATCGATGCCTGTATCTTGATGGTTCCGCAAGTTCTGCCTCTGTGTACTCTTGCAGAGGAAGCGACAGTACCGTGTTCTGTCGGCACGAAGGCTCTCCTTCATCTCTGCAAACAAGAACCTGTTTTGAGTGTTTGGTGCTGTTTTGGTAGACTGTGCGATCTGCTCCCAGAATGCCAGCCATAAAATGGCCCTGCAGCATATTGCATCCGGTACGAGTGTAGAACCCCTCCACCTCTCCAACATTCTTCATCCATAACACCCCACGAGCGTAAGGCTAGCACAGGTTCGGCGATGACGACGCCTGCCAGAGACCTCCACTTGCAGCTTTCAGAATCTCGTCTTGGCACAACATACGACTGGGTCGTGCACCACCCGGCAAGGACCTGGCACGATTCGAAGTCTCTGCAGCCTATCGCAAGCCTTCCTTCTCGAGTTCTTCCCACGATGCACACCCAAAGCACGAAAAGGGCGCACCGCTGAAAGTCCTTCCCATCCTGAGCATGCACAGCGCGGCCGTATGTCATACTCTCTTCTGACATCAATCAGCAGACCTCCTGCTCCTCAGATGTCTTGAAACACTCCAGCCTTGCACGAGGGAGAAATAGAGGACACGCAGTGCGCAGTGCTTGTCAGGAAGAAAGCTTGAAGTGATTGTGCTCGGGCAGGAACATGGAGCAGACATCATCATTGCTCGACTGCAAGCCCGAAGCCGCATGCCCACGCCTTGGTCTTTGCTTGATGGATGCATGCGATGAAGTCGGAGTGCCCAGTTACACTGCCGCAATAGGACAGCTAAGTGCACTGCAGCAGGCTTTCCAAGTCAGCTGCTCGAAGCTCTGGCAGAACCTGCACGACTGGGGGGCTTTAGGGACGCACGCAAAGACTGTCTGCAGCCTTCAGAAGCTTCTTGCACTCCTTGCTCTTCTCAAAGGATTTTGGTAGTCCTGATGGACAGCTCGTGACCAACCCGAGCGACGCGTGGAGCTTTGGGCTTCGTGCGTTTGGACAGCATCCTCGCTCGACTGCCTTAGGGAAGAAACATCCGCCCCAATCAGACTAAGACAAGACCTTGCAAGCTTCAAGGACTCTTGTCAAAGGCCTAGGATCCTGCTTGGAAGACTGTCCCGAGGCTTGCTATCTCGCTCTTCGTGAAACTCCCAGTCCTCAGCGCCATATTCGCAGTCAGACATATCAAAGCGGCGGTGAAACAAACTGACTTGCAACTGCGCTCTCCGGGAATCTGGCTGCATCCACCTAATGAATCCCAGCAACGGTGAATTATCAAACTCTTCACTCAGAACTCGCATCGTGGGAGCCTCTTGCCAAGCGAATCTTTCCAAGACATCGAGGCTGTCTCGGCCTCGAGGAGATTCTTCGCTGCTAGAGTGTCGAGACAACAGCGAAACCACTTCTGAGGCACGAAGCAGGCATTTCCAAGATCCTCAATGAGACTGCCCTCGTTCGCCTGAGCAGCGAATCTCTCTGCTGGGTCGCAACAGGGAGCAAAATTCCGTGTTGTGCGGCCTGTGGGCTGTCGGACGAACTCGAACTGGAGGAACCCGCATCGTTGAAGGCTTTGGCTGCCTTCAAGACTCATCAAGAAGCGCGGCAAGCCGACGAGTGCTCGACAACTCTTACGCCAAAACTCAGGCATGGGCACAGGGGAGCTGCCGGTGGAAGCTGGACAGGCGCGCGTAAGACGCGCTCCGAGCCTCGACAGAGGCTTGGAACAATGCTTTCACTGTCAGCTCACTCAGTTCTCCAAGCTGCGGGCCAGCCGTGCGCACGCGGAAGGTCCCAAATTGTCGCAAGCGGCCTGACGACACCAGTCGCGGAGGGGGGCTGATGACACGAAATTGAACTCGATGTGTCGGGGGGATTGGCACACCACTTTAGTCTGACAGCGACCTCCATGCGCATAAGGTACTCCATCAGCAAGAGGCCTCGGGACGTGCTTGAAAGCGTGCGATTTTTCAGCGCATGCTCGTGGTCAAGCAGCTCTTAAATGCGGCAATCACAGAAGCTCTAAGCTCGCGGAGTTCTGAAGTTTTTCCCTGATGGATTTGGCCTTTAAACTCGATTCTTAATCCACACTTTTACAGAAGGCTCGTAGCCACTCATGCGCGACTGCACCTACTGCTTCGTTGCTTGATGCTGCTTGGATTTTCGTTTTCTGCACAGCTCGGACACGAATTATGGCGGAGTTGCTGACATGATCGATGTTGACTGTATCGAGAGCTGTGGCACATGAATATGGAATGGAAAGCCCGATTAGTCCTCAATGTCAAGAGAGGATACAGTATACTTTGTATACTGCGTTGAACAGGAGATTTCTAAAACGTCGCAACAAGAAAGCAAAACGAAGAGTGACAGCTTTAGCTGCGCTGGAGATCCAGTTTCCGGGGGCAGGAGATGGCAGGGGTCAAGAATTGGTCGCTGGAACTTTGCCACTTGTAAAACAGTAAATCCTGATGCCACCTACACACCACGAAAGTTGTGCTGCCACTGCCCTAGAAGTCCGGGCACCAAGCAGAGTCTCTCAGCTGGAATGCGACAGCTAGAACATTGACCCCAAAAGTTCAAGCTCAACAAGGCACGGGACGAGCACTAAAGCGCAGACCTAGGCCGTGGCACGCTATCTCCAAACCCAAAAGGACAGGACACGTGTTCTCAGTCTACGGGATGACATCTGACCCGGAGCGATGCAAGCTCGCTGGATGTCATACGACGCCAAGCACGTGTTGATGCTATCGACCCTGCTGACCCAAGGGCCAGACAAGAGGCCATGTTCACCGAAGAGATGGGAGTGGGCTTTTCTTCGTCAGCCTGGGGCACTTTAGACCAGGGAGAAGTCAAGTTGAGCCACAACAGCAAGCCTGGCTGGTATCCTGCGTCTGAAGATCCGCTTTTGGTCGAGAAGTCCTTCCTGCCACCACGAAATGCCAGTGTGCTATGCCGAATGCCAGCAACATGTTTTGGAAAATGGTGAAAGGCTGGGCTGCTCGGTTGGACGCGGCACTTTGGAAACCTGACCCAAATTTCGGAAAGCAATCGGCCAGAACCATCCCCCGATGAATCATCGTCGCGTCCTGAGAGGCTTCGCAGCATACGGCGGGCAGCCATGAGCGCATACTGGCAGACGAGATGCATGCGCCACATCGGGACATCGGCTACTGCAGCACTTGGCTTCAAGGAGAGATGCTGCCAAGGCCTCTCGGTCCTCCAAGCTGCTGCCAGGGTCTGCCACGCTCGGCGGGAGCGGTGACACCGGAACAGCAGGCCCTTGTCCGGACCATGGCTCCTGCAGCCACAGGTAGCCACAGCTACGCACATCTCCACACTTGCGGATATGTTTGGCTCTTGCGGTCCTTCGGCCCCCGGATGCTCTCCAGGTCCGCTACATCTCTTGGTCGATGCCAGTCTGACTGAGTGCCCTCTGGCAAAGCCCTCACAGCTCGCATAGCTTCTGCCTTGTCTTCAACCCGCCCGGAACCCTTGGCCCGCTGATCAGGTCTGATCATCTCCGTCGCCGAGCGCAGCGGGGGAGGTCCGTAAAGAATGGAAGCCAAGATTTGGGACAGTGAAAGGGGTGCAGTGGGGAAGCCGCTGCGAGACAAACTTCCGGGCTGCGTGCGGCCCTCTGATAGGATGCCATAGCGCTTCACGGCTGCACGTGTCGGATAAAGGGAGACGAAGTTTCGACATCGCGAACGCTCACCGATGGACTTGGCGATCATCTTCAGAGCTGACTCAGGTAGGGCATTGCGAACAACGGGTGGAAGATTCTCATCGACCGGAACGTCCTCCTTCGTACATTCACCTTTCCCGTTTGCCTGCTTCCAGGGCTGTGCATGCCGGGCTCTGTCTTTCGGGGTTTGTCTCTCCGGCGAGCTCACGCCCACAAGGTTGAAGGTGTCAGCCAACAACGAGCTTTTGATCTGCCAGTCAAGTGGGGAGTCTGCTTGCATGCTTGGGCTTAAGTTCACCTCCAGCAACCATGGCTTCAATTCATCGTCTACCAGTACGTCAAATCCGTAGAGCTCGAAACAGTTTTCCCTGCCTGCCAGAACCTGTCTCGTTCTGCTGCTGATCGCGGGCTCCACCGACATCAACGTCTTCACAATCAAATCCATGATGCGAGTCCACATGAGATCAACATCCACTCCAACACAGCGCAAGTGCTTGTTCAACGCAGACAAACTCCACTTGTGGCCGACATTGTCGCAGCGCAGGTCACTGTTTTCCACAAACGTGCACGAGTTCTTGTTGATTGAGTAGTTTGTCAAATGACGGAAGGCGTCCTGCATGTGATCCGTTTGTGTACTGTAAGGTGCCGACGCGAAGCGAGTCAGTCCTTCACGATAGATATACGCTTTCAACGGGTCGAAGGAAGTCACCAGCACATAAACTCGCAGGTCAAACTTGAGGCCTTGAATCAACAGTGGATTCATGATGTACCGTGAAACCACGACCGTCTCGTCGACAGGAAGCTCTGAAAGATCTTGGAGGATGAAGATTCCTCTACCTCTTGAAGACGAGTTGGGCTTGACAATCCAAGTGCATCTCGTCCTCTGGTAGCATGTCAGAAACTCATCAAACTGTTCTGGCAGCACATAGGTCTCCGGTACGAAATCGAAGCAGCGTTTACCGTAGTTGCGTGCCATCTCCGCGAAATGATGCCACAAACGATCTTTCCGAGTCAATTCTGTTGAGCCCGGGAAGTGGTTTATCCTCTGCCATTCAGTCATGCTCTGGTACACAGCATCTTTGATGTTGGGTCCAGACCACTGGATCACATAATCGTTCCCAAGGGTTGGAACCATGCCATTGTGAAGGAACGTCTCTTGCAGGAGAGGAGCATCCGCGCCGTTCAACAGGAACGCTGGCACGCTCGGGGAGCGACTCTTAGCTGCAGTCCTGCAGGAACTAGATGCCCTTGATTGTTGAAATCGCGGGCGTGCATGTTTCTCTCAGGCTCTGGCTGCGAACAAGCCCTGCTGGCGGAGAATGGCACTGGTCGAAATCTGAGTGCACTTGCAACTTGCAGAGCAGGCTCAGGCTGTGCCTCGTTGACATCTTATCTTCAACGTCCTGAAGCCTGTTGAGGCTTCGGCTGCATCATAGGACGGTCCAAACCACGGCTAGAAGCTGCAAGCAGCACCTTGACACGGATGCATGTGCTTCCGAAGGACGCACAAACGGCTGCAGGCAGAGAATCGGCCTCTCCCAGCCGACCTTCCAACTGCGAGGCTGTGGGCTCGCGACTTGCAAGATCCTCATCCTTCAGAGCACAGCAAACGCTTGTTGCACTCAGCCGCTGCGCCCCTGGCGCCTCATCTGACGTGTAGCCAGGCACCTTCTGCCACAAGTCCCGCGTAGGCTGCTGCATCCTGTCTTGCTTGAAAACGTCACGGTATGCAGCTGTCGCTGCAGGGTGCTCGAGTTCAACTGAGGCATCCTGCCTTTGGCACGCAGCTGGAGCAGGGCACTCCTGGTGCTATCCTTGCCTGACAACACACCACGAAGTGCCAATTGCACGAAAATCTGTGTCCCGGCGCTCCTTGTGCACGGGTCGCGCACATGTTCTTCGGAACTACAGTTGTTTATGCATAGTTGTCTTCGTCTTCGACTTATGCATGTAGTCGCATCATGTGAAATGATGACCTCCATGCTGGCCACTCATTCACGATTCAGGATCATGAGCTGCTCTCCAGCCAATGAAGCATGTGACTGCCTTGTGTGTCCGCCTGTATCCCCCTTATGATACTGTGGTCAAGCCAAGGGCGACCAGAGCACAGGAGATAACACCATGCTTCATGACATCACACAGCTTCACACGGAAGTCCAGAACAGTCTGCTGCAGCTGCGGGTCACAACCTGCATCTTGGTATGATCCTCTGGCCCAGCAGGAGGCAGAGCCTCCCAATACACCCGTCAAATCATCACAACTACCGGCCAGGCCGTCTGACTCATATACCCGGTTTGTACGTCAGCAATAAGGCGGCGGACCCGGTGGAACTCGTTTTCTTGCTCGTCAAACCTGGCCGAGAGCTCAAATCCAACCCTCTCCGGTCTTGTCGGGCCGCTCACCCGATCATAAAGCACCCGAGGACGGCACGCAAATCTTTTGTCCGTCTTGTGCTGGAACACCTGCCAGATGCTACTGCACAAGCGCCGCGCGGAGGCGCAACATTGAAAAAACCAGGAGGAGATGCCATGCAGACTTCGTAAAAGCGCCGCATTGGCACATCCGGTGAATCGACACCTGGCAGAAAGTCCAACCAACACTGTCGACAACAAACAACTGTCGCCGATCACACCGGCCTCTGCCAGAGGCTGCGTCTAGCTGCTCATACTCCCCTTTGGTGTACCTGGCCGGCAGAGGAGGCCAGCATGGTTGTTTCGTGAAAGAAACAATTCACGGCCGGGCTTCGCAAAAAAAACTGCAATTATGGACCCTCCGCGCACGCTGACATCGCGGATCGCGGCTGCAGCCCACCTTCCGCTGATGGCAGGCGATGAAATGGCGATGAAGAGACATGACAAAACGTGGCAAGGCAGGAGGAGCTAAGCCGGGCCTCCGGACAGTCGAAACTTAGCCTGAAGCTTTCGAGAGGGCTTGCGCGATCCTGTGGGACAAGACGCCATACCAGAAAACGTTGACATGCCTGGCACTGCCACCAAGGTCCTCCTTGCTTCAGGAACGCAGCAAAATGATCCCTAGAAGGACATCTACAGAGTCAGACTTGCAAAGGTCTTCGCCTTCGCTGAGCCAGCAGGTACGTGAAGTAAGATGATGAAAGGCAGTAACACCGCGCACGATGACAACAGGCACAAAAGGTGCGGGAACAGGAGGAGCCTCTTTCCGGCAGCACGCCAGACTGGATTGAGGTTTAAGTTGACAGACGCCCTTGGCTTCAGACGGCCTGTGCATGCTGCCTGAAGCGCACGGATGCGTTTTGTAGGAGGCATGGGGCTTAGCCCAGCGTCCTACATTGCGAACTTTGTCGAAGGCTCTCTGTACATCGTAGAGCCAAAGCTTCCACTTTCGTTGCGCCGAACCAAGCAATGGGCCGAGGCTGCGACTCGTCATGCACTACATGACCTTTCTGCGTGGCAGTCTTGAGTATGGCTTCAGGTTTTTAGAGTTTGCACAAGTGTCGTCTACGTCCGAGTCAGGTGACAAGTGACCGAGACAAGACTGGCAGAGGAAATTGAGGCGGAGACATCGCAAGCACCTGACTTTGGCGAGTCCTTGCGCTCTGAAAGCACGAGAGGAGCTGCAAGTCGGCATGAACAAGCCCCATGCAGCCTCCGATTTCATTGGGGTGGCGACAACTGCAGGTTCGCTGCTTGACTCCTGAATTCCAAGCAGATCTACACTGCAGGTTTTGATGTCAGCATCACAAGATGTCGATGCTACAGTATTGTCCTGTGCAAAGCTCATGGTGCCAGAACGCATCTGCAGCCTGCAGTGCAGCCAGCTCAGGCAAAAGCTTCTTGCGCTCACACAATTTTTCGAGGCTGCTGCTGTCTTGCAGTTTTTCGGGCGAGCGCTTGGATGTCAGGAACCTGCGGTGTGACACTGAGATGACCAGTGACGAGACGGAAATATTCCGTTAGCGCAGCCCGGCAGCTGAATCCTTCCACGTCTGACCCTTGCAAAAACTGCCAAGGGCCTGCACAATGCTCACAATGCCAACGCCACGGAAGTGTGCTGCACGGCATAGCGTATTCTCCTGCCTGGAACCCCCATCGCTCTCCATCGCCACCACCCCTGGCTGGATGAATTGAGTGAGCTCGGCCGCATGGAAACATTGAGTTCCCGGCTCCCTGAACAGTCTCGCCATAATGAGCCCTCGCTCACCGCGGCCCTCTCGCAATACCTGAGTGCACAAATGCCATCGTCTTACCTCCGGCGTTTCCGGGGCTTGTTGTGCACCTCAGGTGGCTCGTGGTGCCGCACAAAAAACTTGGACTGAAGTGACTGAAGTGGTCGGATACACAATGGTGCACGACGGACTGGCGCCCGAAGAGAAACAGACCTCAAAGGATCCTGTATTTTAAAGCAAAAGCAGGACTCGTGCAAATTCATAATCTAGGTTCCTGAGTGGCCCCTTAATGAGAAGGGTACCCTTTTTTCCTACTAGTCGGTTTGAAACAAGGGAACCCAGAAAGAAAAAGGGCAAGAGGATACTACTGAAGATCCTAGTCATAAGATACCTTCAGTTTGATCTTCATGCTTGGTGTTCCCAACAAAAAGGAATGCAGGGAGCTCTTTGAGGTCTGCGAAATGTTGCTCTGTGAATGCCAACACTTCGCATAGCGCTGCTCGAAGGCTGGGGAGAGTGCATAGCGAGCCATCTCCTCACCAGATGAGTCCAATATGCGACCTTCAAGCTCTAACACCACAGAGAGGCTAAAGGCGTAGTCCAGCATTCAGATGCATCCGAGCATGGACAATTCTGGCACGACAACGAACAGGTAATCAAAGCACCTGTGGCAGAGGCCACGGCAATACGCGTTCGACACCTTCTCAAAGGTAACTCCACGGGTATACACCTCGTCAAACTTCAATCGACAAATTCCTTCAACCTCACTCTGAGACTGCAGCATTCACCACGAACACAACTTGCTGAATGTCTCCCTGGCAAGCATGGAAAAGCGCCTTTTTCTGAAATTTCTGGGGAGCAACGTGAAAGCTGCACCGGAATATGTTGAAGATTGGCCGTGATGACCTGCAAATTTTGGTGTGTTGTGTGCACGTACAAAGGTCCGCGGGCAGGCCTCGTCGTCCCCGTCGCCCTGACGGAATGGTCAATAGCTGACAACGAGGCTTGCACTAGTTTCCTGGGTCCTAGCCTGGAGCCTTGTACCTGTACAGTAGCCTTCTGCTGAGCATTACAGTTGGCTCAGCCGTCACTCACAAGCGAGACCTCCGAAGCGCGCCTCGCCGGTGAGATTATCCCCGCTGTGTGTCAACGCCCAGCCCTGTTCAAGCCCCGCTTCTGATGGTTCGACCAAACAAAACGCACGAAGGCCTCCAGCTCGCCAAAGAAGACAGCACCCTTGACCTTCGTGGCGACATGCTTCGCAGATGGCATTCAAAGCTCTCTGAAGGACATAGCAGCGTTGCAACTTGCAAGAGTGCTGGGTGCCTCGCCTGCCCGTCCCTACCCACCACAACTGCAGACACCTCCATCATTGCAACAGAAAGAGCCGAAAGATACTTCAAGGCTTTCGCGGCCGAGAGTGGGGCGTCCAAGTCCACATCAACACCAGCATCCGGGCACACATCCCACCCTGACTGAACATGCTGAACATGCTCACATTGCGCCAGGCCCGCTTCACTCACTAGGCCTAGGCAAGCTTGCACTGTGCCGAGGGATTCAGCTTGCGGCCTCTGGCAGCTCTTGCATGCACAGTCGGTGGAATGGTTCTTGCGACCCGACCAGCCCGACCACGTTTCAAAGGACCTGACAAGTCCACGACCGATGCCTTCTCCATTGCAAAAGCCACCTGACAGTTGCCCACTGAAGACATCACAGCCGAGAGATGACCGGAGAGCACCTTTTGGCGCTTGGGGGCTCCCGGAATCGCAGCACGGATAATGTTCCTTGGATCTGCTGACTGCGGCCCCGTACTCCAACGCTTGGAACCATTACAACTGAAACGAGGCTCCCCAGCACTGGTTCGAGGATGTCGATGAAGTGCCGGCCTGGAACGAGACTCCTGTTGCGTTGCAAAAAGCTCAACATTGGTACCTTCTCTCGCCGGCTCTTCAATGATCTGCATGTGCCAGCCACTATCCTTCGAAAAGATTCATGTGCCATCAGTGAATGAATCAGGTTGTAGCAATGCAAACTTGCCACAAATAACCAGGGTGATTTCAATGAAACAAATGCAGCTGCGACAGGAAAACTACCCACTTCTCGCCCCTCTACGGCATGCAGTCCGTGCGCAGAATGGATGCAACAGCGTCCACTGCGTAGATGCTTTGCTCCAATGCAAAGCATGCCACCTGAGCAGTCACTGCGTTCGACATATGACCCATCTTCGCAAACGAGACGTCATGTCGGTCGTGTGCGACCGTGTAGTTATCACAAAGCATGGGAAAGCCTCAATGCATGGTTTCATGCACACACGCACACTGTCACTCTCACTCTGACTCTCACCCTCACTCTCTTTTATACTCCCTGGGTTCGTCGATCACATTGCCGTTCACTCAGATCTAACCACATCGTTGAATCACGACAAGGATTTCGTTTTGCAAACCTTCCTGGACCCTGGGCCCATTTCACCTTGGAGGGCATCTAGTCTAGTCTAGAGTCTACAGTCTAAAGGCTGGAACGATACCCGCGCTTCAAGTCTTGGTGACATTCTGCCAGGTTCGAAAAGCGGTATGCCAGCGCTGTTGAGCAGACAACATGACACATGTGGCAAACTGTTTCAAGAAGCACCTATGAAGCCCCCACGTGCACATGCTGCATCAAGGCCTGGCAGTCTTTGTTCCCTTCCAGCACGTGCAGCTTTCCGTTCTTGGCCTTGTGTGTACGTTCAATTCAGCTATGCTAGCACTGACTTCAACAACATCGCAAATCGAGCGTATATGATGCGGCAGGAGGCAAGATCACAAACGAGGTTTAAGCTGAAATAGCCTGCAGCTTCGCAAACAAGCCTCGGGCATCACGCAAACTGCCACCGCTGTATGCGGCAACTACGAAGATCAGCAACCTGCTTGCAGCGATCACAGCCGAATGCAATTGATAAGTCTGTTGTTAGCGTGTTGCCTGATGTTCTCTGGCAACTTTGGCAGATTCACCCAGATAAGCTCGTCGAAACCCTCCTGTGCACATCTTAGTGGCGCGGGTAACGCAAATGGCTCGTATGGAATGTCACAAAATCGACTCCTTCTGACCCGTCTGCTCATCACCAGAATGAGTCAGGGATCCTTTAAGTGCCTGGGATGCATGCTGTGGAAGGCATAATCATCAGACTGGAACGATGCAACAAGCATCACTGACCGCATCAGAAGAGCCAGCCTTCATGTTGTTGTAGTACACTGCATCAACTATACATCCTCGATCATCAACTACCACAGCCTGCAACAGCAGGATGGAAATATCACCTGCGAAAGCTTCGTCAAAACAACCACGAAGGTGCCTGCAAGTCTAAATCCACGGCCTTCCCTTCAAGATCCCATGACCTCGCTACTACAACCACCGTTCTTCTTCACAACATACAAAGGATACTGTCTGAGCCTCTGACACTGCAACACCGTACCTGCCGAGTGAACCCGCGCTTAGGTTTGAGGCATATTGTAAAACCCTCGACACGAAGTAAATCTTGCAAGTGAAAGTGCAAACCTCGATGACTTCAAGGCCACGTCCTCCGCATGCATGAGTGCACCTCGCAGAGCCAGCTACACTTCGGAATACAGACCATGTGAGAGTGCACCCAACGAACGCCGAGGAATCCGCACATCACTGCAGCAAGCTGGTGAGCGTGAGCTCGCAACCATATTTCGTTGCGGAAAAGGCTGGAATCCAAAACCATGCATTATGTTTGACTACGCTCCCACTCGTGGGTCAGATCTCTCACATGTCATTCCAATGTTGGGAATGTTTACAGTCTGAGGTTAGCGTGAACATTGTTGTGCCGCTTGTCGTCCCCATCGGGTCCAGAAAGCTCGTCGGAAAAGCACGCATAATGTCGTTGCTCCAAATGCCATTGTGCACAAAATTTCGCCAAACGTTGGCACTATGAGTCCGAAACGCATCCAAACGTTGGCACTATGATGTCCGAAACGCATATCGCAGCGCTCGGAAACTCTAAAAAACCTAATGGTACTCTCATTGGGTTGAAGATTTAAATATGTTTCTCGAGCCTATCGTTGCGGTGTCAATGGTTTGTTCAACGTGGCCTGTTCAAAACCCGCAACTTTGCACTAGTACAATTAGGAAAACCGCAATGGAGAATTCAACTATCTATTTAGCAAGTCTTTAGATGATTGCCAAAAAACCCTTGATGCGTTTTTCTGTTGGTCTGTGCAAACATAGATAATAGTTTCTGCTCAGATCACTGATTGTTTCTCTCTGGTTATTAAGTTATTAAGCACTGAGCTTTCCTCTTTGTCTACGATTGACGACGTCACGATGGGAAAACTGGGACTAATCGGAAAGTGCGACGTCACCTGCACATGTAAAGCAGTATTCCGAAAAACCAGCATCCAATATGCTGGTTTGACTTAAGCACTTCGTAACATAAATATGCAAGATGTCGACTTATGTGTGCTTCGTGTTGCAAGCAGGGTCTCCAATCGTTGTGTTTTCATGTTTATATGGCTGTAGCAGGTACTTACCATAGAAAGCTCCGACCAGTACAACAATCGCAGTTCACAGCATTATATGCTGCATATATGATTGTTTAATGGCCATCATCTGCAAGGTGTAACATGTTTACAGCGGTTTTCAACGAAAGCCAACACCTAGTTCGAGCAACAGACATGATATATTGCAGTTCATGCACAGACTTCAGACGAACTGAACTCAGAACAAGCATGTAAAGGTTCAACGCATTTCCAGATTAGCCCAACATTCTATTTAAGCACAAGTGTGAATACTCAGGGACGATTTGGAAATTACATACTAATCAAAATGTGAATAAACATAGGACTCAGCAATTTGTACATGTACGTGATAATGCTTGATTGCCGAAAGGTTGGTGTACCTCGTCTTCCACAAACAAAAATCGGAGGTGCCACAATGCAAGAATGGTGCACGCAAACAACGCGAATACAAAGACCCTGTATATAGCAAAATACAGTGTGATAGGAGACAACATTTTCGAGCGTATCTGTCCAACAAAGAACGAATAAAAGCCATGAAAATAACTTGAAAAAGAATTGACACGTCTTCTCCAGCAAATAAGAACGAGAAAGCCAGACGAATTCGTTGTAGGGGGATTGAAAGCGAGGAACTAAAATGTTCTGTTGTTCCACGTTCAGTAGCTTACACAAGCATGCAGGCAGAAGGCGCTTCAGTCTTTTTTCACGGGTGCTGCTCAGTGGTTGGTATCGCCTGCAGGCAGGCGGGACACTTGGGGCCCCCTGCACATGCAGGCGAGTAGCTGTGAGACTCGGAAGGCCTACGGTGAGAGAGCTTTGGCAAGGCGTGCTTAGCTTGGGCAAGGCGTGCCGTCATTAGCAAAGCGTGCTTGACGCGGTCAAGGCGTGTTGAATGTTTTCAAAGCTGGGCGGGCGGGTGGGCTTTGAAAAATGTGTGACTCAGCATGCTTGAGTTGG
>BGNK01005055.1:0-44511 GCA_003297005.1 Symbiodinium sp. clade A Y106 | reverse complement strand
AACACGTGTGACATGTGACGGTGGAGTGCGGTCGCCGAATAGCAATGTCGCATTGGCAGGCAGCCCAGAGGCCATCGCATGCATCAGCCGAGTGCTCGTCGCATGCCGAAGTGCCATCCGGTTTTGTTGCTCGGGAGGGCGTCGAAGACGCCCCAGACCCTGGGCGATTTTAAAATCACGGACCCGTGGATCAACACTTGGCAACGGTTGAGTGCGTTCAGCTGTCAGCCGCCGCAAGAGCAGCACCAGACTCGGAGCATTGAGTCTGCTGGGCGCAGATTCTGGCTCGAGGGCCAACCCCAGCCTCGGGTAGCGAGGTCCTCGCCTGTTGTGCGAGAATGCACGAGATGGTACTTCGCTTGGTGCTTTTGGGAGCTTGGGCCATCACGGCCCAAGGCCAGCCACTCGAGCGAGTTGGGCAGAGCTTAGGACATGGGGCGACAAAGTCGGAAGGGCACCCGTTTTCCGCGAGGCTTGTCACACTTCATGTTTTTCTGCGAAGCCAAGGCAGTGCGACTGCAGCCCATGCCGAGAATACCCAGAGGAGGATTTCAGTCCCGATCCCTGCTTCGACAAGTGCATCGTCACGGGAGACCCTCNTCCAGCCTCAAGGCATCTGGCGCTTGGCCAAGACGGACACCTGCGGCGGCCCAGTGGAAGTCCAGGCCTTCTTCTGCCACTACTTCTTCACCAGACTGAGTGCCTAGACTTGCGTATACTTCGCCCTGAAAGCATGAGCGTTCTGATTCCTTCATGAGGTCATGAGGTGAAGGTGCGTTGGAAATTATGTCTTCAGGCAGTGCCATTGCATACGCGATCACCATCAACGGCGGCGACAANTGAAGGTGCGTTGGAAATTATGTCTTCAGGCAGTGCCATTGCATACGCGATCACCATCAACGGCGGCGACAAGTACATCATCAAACGGGTCGGGGATGAGTTCCAGGTAGGCAGTCCCGACGTGCGGGGCTTCAACGTCAGCTTCGAAGGTGACCCAGTGTCCGGGCGACTCCTCGTCAGCGACGACAAATGCGTGCGCATCAAGATGAACACCGTGCCTCTTTATGACCGTCGGACGAGGTTCCTGGACAATCCCTACCTCAACAACATCTTCATGAACATTTGGGAGTGTGCAACGACGCAGGAAGGCATTTGCGGTGCTCCGATTCTCGGCTCCGTGAGGGTCCGTTCCGAGCCGGTCNTCCTGGACAATCCCTACCTCAACAACATCTTCATGAACATTTGGGAGTGTGCAACGACGCAGGAAGGCATTTGCGGTGCTCCGATTCTCGGCTCCGTGAGGGTCCGTTCCGAGCCGGTCCGTCGGTCCCGTCGGTCCGCGCAGTTCGTCCCTAAGTCTGTTTGCTTGCGGCTTGCGCAGCGTCGACATTTTTCCGTCCGAGGAAGCTGTCGAAGGAATGGATCGACCCCGAGAGTGACGAGNCGGTCCCGTCGGTCCGCGCAGTTCGTCCCTAAGTCTGTTTGCTTGCGGCTTGCGCAGCGTCGACATTTTTCCGTCCGAGGAAGCTGTCGAAGGAATGGATCGACCCCGAGAGTGACGAGAATCTTTTCAAGACTTCTGACCAGCCGGATCTGTGGAAAGACCTTTGCGAGTTCTGCCAGGAGGGAGGCCGGGAAACCATGCTCAACACAAATCAAACCAAGTATCGACCGCTCTTCTGCCAGACAGCCTGAGGCCAAGCCACCACGCCACCGGGCTGCCCGGCACCACCAGGTGGAGAGGAGCCCGGCGAGCCTGGCTGCGAGTTCCTCAGGCCTTTCCAAGCAGCGCTTGGTGGTTTGGACTGATGTGACATGATGTAACATGATGTNATGTGACCGCATGGCGCAGGCCCTATGGCAGCATTTGGGACAAGGAGTGCGTGCCTCAGCCAGGCGATTCGGCCAACAACGCCCTCCTCAAAGAGCTTCAAGATGGTGGCGAGAACTGCGCCTTTCGGCTCAACATGGCCTGCTGTGAATCGTGTCCTTGTCAACTTTGTCTGCTTTGTGCTGAGAGGTGGCCTTCGCTCGCCTGAACAACGGCCCGAAGTTCCCGGGAAGAAGCTGCAGAGACTGGTGCCAGGATCGCGGTGCGGAGTGCGTGACAGTCCGGGACGACATTGCCACCGGGAAGTTCCCAACCGAGGACAACAGCAACGCCTGCCAACTAACTGAGGCTGACCACCCCAACAACTTCATCGGAGGGGACCCAGAGCAACCCAAGACCTGCGATACCGTCAGCAGGGACACGCATTGCGTGTGTAAGAAGCCCGACAACCCTGCGCACCTTGTTGCAGAATCCCTAAACAGGTACAGTCAGTAATNGGACCCAGAGCAACCCAAGACCTGCGATACCGTCAGCAGGGACACGCATTGCGTGTGTAAGAAGCCCGACAACCCTGCGCACCTTGTTGCAGAATCCCTAAACAGGTACAGTCAGTAATACTTTTGATGTACGTGGCTACCGGAGGTGCGACCCGGTGTAACGGTAGCTCATAGTGTCGCAGCTAGGGGTTCAGAAGGGGAGGAGGACGCTGTGGACGCTTGTTTGTTCCACACGGGATCACAACATGAACCAGTCGAAGCTGAAAGAAGCCATATCCCGAAAACATAAAATGACCAAGACCCATACAGATGCAGCCACCGTCACCCCTCTCCAAGACCTACGTTCATGTATGTTTCTACCAGTGTATTACCTTGATCCAAGGCTCTTTATACATAGACCCCTTATGAAACACCGTGAAGTACGATGTATTCTCGGTGGGTTCTATCTTATGGCTTGCTCCTCATGAAGCTCCTCATGAAGCGATGTTAAGCTTACCCAAAAACGTTTGACCAGGATCCGGCCGGGCTTCAACATAACTTATGAGGCAGCAGCCATGGCATTGCGGTACTTTTCGGAGCGTAAGATATAGTATAATAGTATAACATAGTGGATCGTAACATAGGACCGAACAGTATCGCGCAGTATTGCGAAGCATATTCTAGTTCATCATATATGTGTAGTATGGTATGATATAGAACAGTGCCGTATACTATGCTATGAGACCATGGCGGTCTGATGTCATACAAAACTGTTGAATATGAATACTGTAGATTGAAGGTAGAAGGCAAAGATCAGCCTTATATTAAGGTCTAGTGCATTACAATATGTTGTGATATGATATTTTACGATTTAGTGCAGAAAAGTACACTGTAGCATGCTGTAGCTTTGACGCTATATTATAGTCTGGTATAGCATATACTATATGGGATACTATACTCTAGTATAGCACTAACGCAGCATGGTGTAGGATAATACACTGTTGCATGGCTCAGTGTACTACTTTAGGACTTAGGAGGGTATAGTAGAGCATAGCATGATATAGTAAGGTATAGAGCACCAGCATAGTATAGCGCATTATAGTCTAGAGTCTAAAGTACTATTCTGCCGTCAATTCTACTTCATTATATAAGGCACGAGCATAGGTCATAGAAAGAGCGATGCAGGTTCATGAACCGAGAAGCCTGGTACCATGCGCACGCCATATCCACTTACAAGGCTCGGGGTCGACACCACGCTGTATCTGCTCGCAGTACTCTCGGTGCCAAAGTGGCGGGGCTTATCGCAGGTACGAATTGAGGCTGTGCTTTCTTTGATAGTGTGCGTTATGTCTACATATACGATGAATAAAATCATGAGTTCGACTTCCCACTAGACTAATTTTCTTTCAGTGGACTCTTCCCAAAGCAAGACGACTCCGACATGAGGGTCTTAAACAAGGCAATTGTCACGATGACCCGCGTTCCCTGACGGGCCCGATCCCTGTGACAGCTCGCCCATTGCAACCTTATGGCAATTGCCCCCAAATCGACAACTGTCACGAAGATAATGGCCCTACGATCAATAAAGCGATAATNGGGAGGTGGGGGGGGGGACGGCGAACAACCGGGATCATATATATATATATATATATATATATATATTTCTTTATTTAGTATAGGTTATTGGAGCGTAGTATTGTACAATGAATAAAGATAAGCATTGACTCCATAATCTAGTTTGGTTTAATGCAGTCTAGTACAGCAAAGCACAATGTAGTACCGTTCAATACAGGAAATACAGTACAGTACACTCGAGCATAGATGACGATTATCAAGTATTGTATAGTACAGTGTCGACTAACATACAATGCAATCCAATATCGTCTAATACAGCACAGCACGAAGGGGCTTGGTATATTGCGGTGTAATTTACTACATTCAAACGTAGCCTAGTCTAGCACCGACGCAAAAGAGCATAATATAGGATAGTACAGTGTTGCATAGTTTTGCAATGGTGTAAACAAAACATGGTCTATTATGGTATAACTGTGGCACACCTATCGTCTGGTGTGGTAGAGTAGACTATAGTATATAAACTTTGGGAGCCCTATGATCCTGAGCTCTTCAGCATTGAGATTAACAGATGTGGAAATCTGGAAAGCCCAATGGAGTTCCACATCTCCACATTTGAACAGCTCTCTGGCTTTGGACTCAGCGCATCTGAAAATGTAGAATTCCATTGAGTTTTCCCTTTGTGCCAGACAGACACAACATTGGGCCCCCCCTGGATCCAAGATAAAAATTTCTTGGATCCAAGGGCCGCGCGCCCAGATTTACAGATTTAGCAAAGTTAAATCTTTAAATCTGGGCCCCCCGTGGATCCAAGATCCAAGATTGCAGAAACAAGTTTCTTGGATCCATCTTGGATCCGGGGGGCCCAGTTTTAAAGATTTCAAATTTGAAATCTTTAAATCTGGGTTTCCCGGATCCAAGATGGATCCAAGAAACCCTTTTTTGCATCTTGGATCTTGGATCCAGAGGGGGCCCAGATTTAAAGATTTAAAAGACTTAAATCTTTAAATCTAGGCCCCCTCTGGATCCAAGATCCAAGATTGCAGAAAAAAGTTTTTTGGATGCGCTCAAAGGGCCGCGCGCCCAGATTTACAGATTTAAAGAACTTAAATCTTTAAATCTGGGCCGCCCGGATCCAAGATGGATCCAAAATTTTTTTCTGCAATCTTGGATCTTGGATCCACGGGGGGGCCCAGATTTAAAGATTTAAAGAACGTAAATCTTTAATCTGTGCCCCCTCTGGATCCAAGATCCAAAATTGCAGAAAAAGTTTCTTGGATCCAAGTGTGATCCAAGGAACTTTTTTCTGCAATCTTGGATCTTCGACCCAGAGGGGGCGCAGATTTAAATAGTTAACTTGGTTAAACACAACCCGTAAAGAACAAACAAGCGTCCACGGCGTCCGCTTCTGCGCAGCTAAGGCCGGGAGAGTCGGTGGAGAAGACCTGCTTGGAAGCTCGGGACGAAGCCGGATTTAATTTCTCGCACTTGGATGCGGCAGACCTTTGCCGAAGGGAGGCTATGTGGTTCNAAGGCCGGGAGAGTCGGTGGAGAAGACCTGCTTGGAAGCTCGGGACGAAGCCGGATTTAATTTCTCGCACTTGGATGCGGCAGACCTTTGCCGAAGGGAGGCTATGTGGTTCCAGCGCGTGACCTACCCACGGAACACCGAACAGACCACCTTCGAGCAGCGTCTTCTGCTGTACTGCGCCCAGGACGTCTGCGCCACGGACCCAGAAGATAGGCCAGAGGTGGCCCGAATCTATCAGGATCGGGACCCGGACCTGAACGACAAGCCCAACGTGTGCAACGGCCCCCTGCTGTGCAACGTCGTTTGCTCCAGCCAGCTCATCGAGAATTGGGGCGAGTGTCTGAACCGCTGTGAAGCCCACCGATCGAAGCTGATCCATGCGGTTACGCGCTACTGCAAGGCCGGTATTTGCACTGCGTATCTGGAAGAGACGGAAACAATAGGCCTTCTCCAGCACCGCCGATCCAACCGCTCCGAGATCATGAGCTCGCGCAGGTCTTGGGAATCTCGCAGGAGCTCGCGTCGAAGCTGGAGCCGCCGCCGCAAAGGTGACGACGATGACGGCAGCGGCAGCACTCGTCGCCGCAAAGGTGACGACGATGACGGCAGTGGCAGCACTCGTCGCCGCAAAGGTGACGACGATGACGGCAGTGGCAGCACTCGTCGCCGCAAAAGTGACGACGATGACGGCAGTGGCAGCACTCGTCGCCGCAAAGGTGACGACGACGACGGCAGTGGCAACCGCAGGCGCAAAGGTGACGACGATGACGGCAGTGGCAACCGCAGGCGCAAAGGTAAGGGTGACGACGATATCGGTGACGATGATGTGCCGGACGATGGGTGTGTGGACAAGCAATTCATGTGCAACATGCTTTGCTCTGGGATGAAACTGGAGGGTCGAGAGCTCTCGTGGTGCAAGCACAGATGCACATCGAAGTTTACCAGCCAGATCAAGCCCGGATTGGACCACTACTGCAAGGAGTGTAAGAACTACTGCGAGCACCCTCCGGCGACAACCACCACCACAACGACAACAACCACCACTGCAGTCAACAACGAGTGCAAGCACAACAAGGTGTACTTCACGACCTCCACGACCACCCATCCTCCATACCCCAAAGACGACGACGATAAGGATGACAGCCGTCGCCGCAAAGACGACAGCCGTCGCCGCAAGGGAGATGACGACGATGGTAGTGGGCGTCGCCGCAAGGGTGACGATGATGGCAGCCGGCGCCGCAAGGGCGATGACGATGACGGAAGTGGCACCCGCCGCCGCAAGGGCGACGATGATGGCAGCCGGCGCCGCAAGGGTGATGACGACGATGGAAGTGGCACCCGCCGCCGCAAGGGCGACGATGATGGCAGCCGGCGCCGCAAGTACAGCCACCATCGGCGTCATTACAAGGACGGGGATGACTGAGGGCAAAGCCCTGCCAACTCGTAGCCGATCATTTTCTGGATTTGTGTAATTCGCGGCCATCGTGCCGCTCTTGGACTCCAGTCTTGAATCTGAGGCTGCCTGTGTGTGCGAGCCAACACGTGTGACATGTGACGGTGGAGTGCGGTCGCCGAATAGCAATGTCGCATTGGCAGGCAGCCCAGAGGCCATCGCATGCATCAGCCGAGTGCTCGTCGCATGCCGAAGTGCCATCCNAACACGTGTGACATGTGACGGTGGAGTGCGGTCGCCGAATAGCAATGTCGCATTGGCAGGCAGCCCAGAGGCCATCGCATGCATCAGCCGAGTGCTCGTCGCATGCCGAAGTGCCATCCCGTTTTGTTGCTCGGGAGGGCGTCGAAGACGCCCCAGACCCTGGGCGATTTTAACTTACATTCTTCTGAATTGCCGGAGCATTTGCCGAATCAGTTCGTGAATCAGATCAATGCAACTTCGGACTTCGTGTCTGCCGTGGCTTGCCGTTGGATACACAAACTCTCGGCTTCTCTCGGGGTCCGCTCGGCTCAAACAGTGCAGGGCGCGTACGTCATCGCCGCCCTGGCAGGCCGGGCACGGGGCGACGCGGCCGCTCGGTGGAGAGCTGAGCTGGTGAGGAAAGAGCGAGGTCGGCTGGGAAGGGGAAAGAGAAGGTCAGACGCGGCGAGACGCCGAGAGAGCCGGTGGGGTACGGTTTTTCTTTGACGCGGCCTGGCCGTCTCCGGAAAGACGAACTTGAGTCGAAGCAAACTCTCTCGTATGCATGAAAAATTGCTTCATATTGCAGTCTTTACAGGAATTCAAGACCGTCCCAAATGGACAGCCCATGATCTCGCCCGGGACCTTTGACAACTTCCGCATTGTGGAAGTTGAGTGACAAGTGTCTCACATGTTTATGTTGTTTCCAAGTTACGAGGGAATCTTTGAGAGTGGGTGCTAGACCATCCCATGAGTCCAAGATGCAGCGCGGTTGTGGGCTGTCAGCTGTCAGCTCGTGGCTCTTCCGCCTTTGGCCTCTTCATCACCCCGAGGAGGGTCTCGCCCTTGAGCAGAGGTCGGTGTAGTCTGGAGAGCTGGAAGGTTCCAGATTCAGAAACGACCCAGTGACGGAGTCGCACGGATTTGTACATACACAAGTTATCCGAAGGAGCAGCAGTCTTTGCAGAGTTGGGTGCCATGGCATCGGAACAGCGGGGGGGCGAAGCTTTCCTGACCATAAGGAATTGAGAGAGTCGCATGAGTTGCAGTGTAAGACAGATCGCCTCTTGGCCTCTTCTCTCTGCTCTGCTCTGCTCTGCTTCCAGGCGATGGCGCTTCAGGTCCTCTCCTCGGGCCTGGGCTCGGTGAAGAAGGCAGCGCCAGAGGCCCAGTCCCAGACTCGCACCGGTGTTTGGGAGACGTCGCTTCGTCTGGGAGATCCGAGGAACCGGGTGACGCAACGTGAAACACCGCTGGAAAAGAACCTCAGAGAGGCTTGAGAAGGCACAGTCTGACATCTCCGAGATGTGCTAGTAGCAAGGCCACTTCGAACCAGAATTGGGGCGTGCCGAACAGCCAGCCCGCGTCTTGGACACGACAAGACCTCCAAGTCGTGCGATGTCGCTTTGCGCCAGGCTCCATGACATCGCACGTGCTTCCTTCGATTTCCAGGAGTGTGGATCTGAGGGGTGGGATTGGCCAAATGTTTCTAGGTGAGCGCAGATGTCTGAACAGTGTGGTAGTGGTGTCATGCGAAGCGTACAGACTCGAGAGCACAGACAGTGGTCTCTCACCGGCACACGACGGGGCTTCGCGGCGTAGGGCTTCAAAAGGAGCCCATGCTCGTACAACCCCGACCCCACCCCGGCATCTGAAAGCACGACGAGCAGAGCCGTGCAGAGCCAGTCGTAGCAGCAGAAGTATTGCTAGTGCTAGTACCACTGCCGACCGGCTTCTGCCGTTGCTGCTTCTGCTGCTGCCGCTGCAGCAATCGCCGCCACGACAGACGACGGCGGTCGAATCCCAGCCGTGTCTGCGATGAAACTGTGACCTCCATACCTCTGTTCCACCGACGTTCCCGATCGTGCAGAATCCTCGGACAGGAGGGGGAATGCTGAAAATGCTCCCGCACTTCTTGAAGGTCTGCTTCTAGAGCCGCACGACTTGGCTGTGAGGTACCAGACCATCATCACCGAGATTTGGGCTGGTTTGCAGGTGGGAAGTGTGCCAAGGGGCTCCGACTGAGCGAGAGTTTAGCGAGAAGCGTTTTTGTTAGGAAGCGAAGAGCAGATGGCGGCGGGTCTTGAAGACTTTGAACCTGGTTGAGTTTTTGGTGAAAAACGGCAGCGAGCGGATCATCGACGAGATTCGCCGCGACCAGTACAAGGTGGCAGCAGATGGGACTTCCTCTTCCTCCCCGCTTCCCGCTTCGCTTTTCTCCTTGGGCGTTCTCGACTTTGCAGGTCCGTCCGCTCATGGATTTCAGCTACTCTGAAGATGGCTCTTCGGCCTTGGCAGACTCTCTCTCTTGTACTCTCGGACCCTGTCGCGGCCTGACCCAGGCAAAGACAAGGGCGCGGCAGTTCGCGAGAAGGCAGCATGCAAACCTCGATGTTTCCGCTCTTCACGGAGCCGAGGAAAGTAGTGGTGCTTGCTTGCCATGTTGGCACAGTGCGCCGTAGCGGGTTCCTGATCTCGGATGCGGGCACACTCCAAACGGCCGAACGGTGGTTGTTGAGATACGAAAAACGTGCCGGCGGCTCGACAGGCCAAAGCCATCTTGGAGCTCATCAGTGTCGCCGCCTCAGGGACACCACGGCTTCGCGGCTTGCGTGCCGCATGTGCCGCATTCCGCATGCAGAGAGCTGCAGGATAACGAGTTGCTGCGCTCGGAGAGGGAGAAGGACATGTGACTGTGACGGAGCTCATGAGTTCAGTGGGGTTGCTGCAGGCACGCACGCACCGCGAGAAGTTCATGGGCATGCGCCGGCCCCAGGATCGCGGCTTCGCTGCATCCCGTGCTGTGTCTAAGCGAGGTCCTCGGTTGACAGCAGCAGCTACGGAGGTGGGTTTGGTGGAGGCAGTGGAGGTGGAGGTAGCAACTACGGCGGTGGTGGCAGCTACGGTGGCAGCAGCGGTGGCAGCTACGGTGGTAGCGGTGGTGGCAGTCATGGTGGTGGTGGCGGCGGCAGTAGTGGGCGCAATCCCAAGTTCGCAATTACACGGTAACAGAGGGCATCGCAGCCGCAAACGCTCACTGAGGGGCGGCTATGGCGGTAGTTCGTCTGCCTCTCGGATGCTGACAAGATCTCCAGCCCAGGTACGACCCGTACGTGGAGAACAAGAAGTTCGACGAAGCGAGGCGGAGACGGGAGGACGAGCGATTCGATGAGCTGCTTGGCTTGAGGCGCTGCGTTTTGTCACAGCGCCAGCGGAAGCAGAAGCACCACCACGCTTGTGCTGAACCGATGCCGAGCCTCGCGGCTGAGGCGCGACCGCAGATATGACCGTGATGATCGAGACAGAGACGATCGAGACGATCGGGACCGTCGGCGCAACATGGCAGCAAAATTGGGGTCGCGAGCTAGCGCCAGCAACTATAGCGATTGCACTCGCTCTAGAGCCCCGTAAGGGACACTTCTGGACTTTGTGGCATGTAATTTTTCAATTAATTGAGGGAGTTGATGAATCACGTCGATTTATCCGTTTGTTTGTCTGTGTCTGTCTACCGGCCTACCTTTCTATGTATCGGTTATCGGTCTGTCTATCTAATTTTAACGCTATGCCGCCCGCCTCGGCTTGGCGGAGACCAGCACTGTGACAGAACTCATCGACTTGCTTCTGTAATGTGAAAGAGCAGAGCGGATGCAGAAGTGAGGGAGGGGAGGGACGGGGAGGGGGGGGCAGGGGAGGAAGGGGGGGGGGGGGGGGAGCGGGTGCTAGACAATAATCTATCTACCTGTCCCTCTGTCTCTCTCTCCCTATCTATCTATCCTGGGTGTCTGCCCATTTGTGCATCGATATGTCTGTCGTTGGTATTTTCTAGTATGCTTGTTTGACATAGATCTTCATCCTTTTGGTCCTTTTACTTATTTCTATCTACCTATCTATCTATCTATCGGTCTCTCTTATCCATCTACCGGCCTACTTATCTATCTATCTATCTATCTACCTATCAGTCTGTATCTGTCTGTATCTATCTCATCTCCTCCCCTCGTCTCGTTTCATATCTCGATCGATCTATCTATTTATCTATCTCTCTCTCTCTCTGTCTTCCCATGTGTATATCTTTGTGTTGCACTGCATTGCATTGCATTGCATTGCGATACAATTCGCTACATTGCATTGGCATGCATATCTACAGAATATCTGATGCAATATTAAGGCATCACATTGCGCATGCGCTGTTGCGTTGGTGTAGTATTCCAGAACCACTAGGGTGGTAGATCTATGAATAGAGGGTGTTGCAACAGAACTGCTAAAGGTTTCAAGCACATACAACATTTTCTGTTGTGGTACAATCCCGCGAAAGCAGAGCCCTGAATGCAACTTTCATAGTTAATCCCTCTGCGATGTGCGTCTAAGCCCCTGTAAATTTCATGAACTGGCATTTTGGGTGCTTGAATTCCATTTGCATGCCTATCCCAAGTGGCTGTTTCGAAGCCCTTGTATATTCAGTTTACTGCAGTGCAGTTGGGCACTTGCATTAAGTCGCCTGTTAGCACTCCAGATGGTTTCTCAAAGGCGTGTGCAGATCCTTGGCTTTGCTCTCTAGAACAGTATAGTCTTCGTGTTCCTCGTTTCCGTCACAGAGCAACCTAACCACTACGAGCTGCACACACTCCTTGTCCTTACAATCCATTCTTCGTTCATTTTGTCTCGAGCTTCTAAGTTTAGACTCGTTTCTCCAATGTCTGGACGCGTTCAGGCCCCTTATCTACGGAGTGTAACCCTATGGAGCCCACGTTAGTACGCCGTACTATGATACCTAGACGTTGAGCTTATAAGCCTCTGTTTACGATTCGCGGAATTTGTCCCTACACAGTTCCCGTGCTCTTGCAAGTCCAATCTACCACAACGTTCTGAGCGCTGAGTACCATTGAATACCTTTGCGAATGCCAGTAAGATTGTACCATGCAGTGCCATCATACCACGACAAAGCGAGGCATGCTTCCAAGCAGACGCCATGGGGTGCCGTATTTGTTTGTCTATTCTTCTAGTTTTTTCTGTCTATTTTTCTGGTTTGCTTCCAACACAGAAAGAACCAAAGCAAGAACGAGAGAAGCAAAGGAGGAAAGAAAGAAAGAAAGGAAGGAAGACCAGAAGAAAGGAAGAAAGAAAGACACGAGAAACAAAGACAGAAAGGAAAGAAGGCAGAAAGGAAGAAAGGAAGGCAGGACGAAAGGAATGAAGAAAGAAACACTGAAAGAAAGAAAGCAAAAACGACCGAAACCAACCAGGCAAGACAACAATAACAAAAGAGAGAAAGAAAGACAGAAAGAAAGAAAGGAATAATGAAACAAAGAAAGGAAGAAAGAGCAGTATACTACTTGTAGTGTTGACAACAGTGTAGTCGTGCTGGCTGTTCTCGTTGTGCTGCTGGTCGTGGCACTAGCTACATCCGCATAGTTATGATTCCTCGTCTCATCGTCATAAGAATAACAGGGATACTTGGAGGCTGTCTGGGGGCTTGGTGACTTGCACGCGCGAAGTCGTAGGATGGAGTGTCCAAGGCAATTGTTGACCCCGCCCAAGCAAAATTTCAGGATCAAGTCCGCAAACTGAGCGTTTCAATGCTGAAGCCGAGAGCGGGCAGTGGCCTCGCGGACGCTGCAAGAACACGGCGCAAAAGGATTCGTTGCAGCCTTGTGGTAAAACCCTAGAATCGGTCAAGTTCTCCAGACAAGTTCTCCAGACGAGCTGAGAGGTTTCGAAAGCTTGGAAACCGACAAATCGTCACAATAAAACAGAAAAATACACAAAACAAGCAGAAAATAGACAAGAAAGAATTCGAGGCAGAGGCTGAGCGGCTGAGGACAGTGACGGCCACCAGGCTGAGGCTGGGTTGAGAACCAAGGAAAAGAGCAAACAACAACAGAGAAATAGACCAAATATATCCTCGCTCGGACACCAGGCCACAAGGGAGCCGCATGAACTCCTGCTATATTATGTAGGAATATCATGGGTCATCTATTTCTCGAAATCCCTGCTGTAAGCTCCACTACTGCTTCAACTGAAGCACAGAAGCACAGAGGTCTTTGGTCAGGTTTCCAGCGCCACCTGGCAATGAAACCCCCCGCGCCCCCCAATGCAGGATTGGCAATGGGGTGAAATCGATGCCTCGACGCACTAAACCCCTAGCACCAAACCAGAACCTCCCAACCGATCCGCGAGGTCACCAAATCATAAAAGGATTCGGCCGTTTGAATGGGAGGGGGGGGGAGGGGAGAGAATGAAGGGCGATGGATGGTTGAAAGGTTTGGAGGAGTCAGCGGACATGCTTTGGATATGCAGAAACAGACTCAGCTCTTTCCCTCTCGAGACACGAGACTGGGACTGGCCAGGCAGAGACGACCGGGACCGCGACTTCCGCGACCGCGACCACGACCGCCGAGAGGATACACCCGTTTTGGTCCGAGTTCTGCTCGGTGAGCGAAGTCAGCACAGGAGGATCGGCGGCGAGATGAGCGGGATTCGCGGGATGATCGAGACCGAGATGGCACGGAGCTGAGAGTCCTACGCCCCTGGGTTCCATGCAACGCGCGCCGCAACTCAAAGGTCGTCGCCGGGACTACGACTACGATGACAGGCCATTCTTCACAAACGAAAACCACTAAAAAAGTGTTGCATGTTCCTGATGTTCCTGTTGCATTGACCAGCTGAAGGCGAGATCGTGACGCGCGTCGGGGCCCATCGGTCTCATTGCAACACAGCGCTTCGCTTTCCTTCCAAAGTAAGGCCGCCGCAGTTACGACGAGGACGATCGTCGCGAGTCCAGACGAGACACTCGTCTGCAAAGTCTACATGTTGCTTGACGTTTCTTGGACATCTTTCGTCAGTTTGAAAGGCCCCACAGTGCTAATCGCCCGAACATACTTTTCTCGAAACCTGCTGTGGCAGGCGCAAGCCATCACAAGCCTCAACTCAGTTCCATCCATTGTCACACCATGGCAAGTCGCAAGTCTACAGGATCGGGATGACCGTGATCGGGATGAACGAGACCGGGTCGAGAAGCCGCCTGCTCCGCAGGCCTTCCGAGGTAATGTTCGCGGTTGGCTCCTTCCTTCTGTGTCCCACAAGCAGACACATCCTGTAGAGTCCATGGCTCTCCATGTCGAGCGGGACTATACGATAGGACTCGCATTCCCCATGCCCAAGCCAGCTATTGTAGGGGCCGACCTTTGAACTCGCAGGAGGTAAAGACTTGCTGAGCACGTGTCGACTGCCTGCAGTCCTTAGTGTCCCTGTATGAAATCCTCTATGGCCAGTTCGAATCTGGCTCTTAAGATTTAACGGGCAGCGCACAAGGCAGCAGATTCCGCTTTGCCATTGCATCGTCGTAACGGCACACTGTCAAGCAAACAGCCGCCCAACTAGTCCATGAGCACATACGCGTGACACATCGTCGGGTTCAGCCACCAGCAATGGACATTGCTGAACCCCAGCCGCATACTCAACAGCTCAAGCCCGTGCAGATTCAGTAGAGTTAGAGAGTCGACGAGCCTCTGTAATTGACCCGCGATACTGTCTACATGCATCAGTCTTAGAATGATTCCGCTGCGGCAGTGGGTCGGCTGCAGGGAGACGGTTTCTTCCACTCGTATATCCACAACCCTACTGGTCTTGGGAGTCCATCATGTCATCGGTTCACAGACCTCGTGCTTCGGTTTCAGGCGAACCTGCTGGACATGGGTGACCCCGCAGAGCCACCCGCGACTGCAGCAGCTGCTGCACCCGCTGCGCAGGGTTGGGGTCCGCGCCCATTAAACGCCCCCTTGCGGAACAGAAAGGACGAATAGCTCTTTCGCAGGTGCTTTCGAGGGCGGCGGCTTCGCCGACTTTGGCGCCGGTGCTTCGGCAGGTGCCGCGGGCGGTGATGGCTTCGGAGACTTCGTAGGACCGCCAGCGCAACAGAGAGCACTCCTTCGGGCGCAAGTGCACGGTCACGGGCGCAGAGGAACGGCGGCGCCGCCGCCGGCCACAGCCCCACAGGTCGGGATTTAATTACAGTTGCACACACCACTGACAGCACAGACAGCGCAGGGCGGCGACCTTTTCGCGAATGCATCTTTCCAGGTGCTTAGCAGCCCAGGTGGGAAACTTGTCGCCGGCCCTGGCATCTGACTCGGCAGGCATCGGCAGCACCGGCAGCACCGGCAGCTGCGGCGCCGGGGACCTGGGTGGCCGTCCCCACGAGCTACACCGGTACTCGTGTTGTCAACGTTGTCTTTGTGTCGGTTGTTTTCGCTGTTGTCGCCCTTGTTGTGATTGTCAGTGTCTCTGGCTGGGCTGGCCCCGGTGCTGGAGGTGAAGGTTGTGGTTGTGGTCGTAGGTGTGGTTGTGGCTGTGATTGCTGTTGATGATGATGATGCTGTTGCTGTTGGTGTTGCTGTTGGTGTTGCTGTTGCTGCTGCTGCTGCTGCTGCTGTTCTGTTCTTGGAATCATGCGACAGGTGAGGCATGCATGTCTCGTCTGAACTTGTCCTTGTGATGTAGAGAGCTTATAATCAGGCCGCTCCATGCAAAGTAAAATTTCTTCTCAAGGCCCTTAGCTAGTTGCTGGTGTTGGCCAGTGGTGACGCTCAGGGCCCGAGGACTTGGCCCCCTTGGGGGCCCATGGGGCGAAGCAGCCGGAGTGATGATGGTCCCCCGACGATACCTTTGCTCCATCACGGCTGTCGGCTGAGTCTGGAGGAGTTTGAGTTGGCTTACAACACCTTGGAGGACGTCATCATTTTTCAGGTGATGGGAGATTCCAATGAGTCCCGTGGCTATGCAATTGGGCGGATCACCAAGTTTTTCCCTTGTGAGGATACAGGGGCTCACGTGGAACTCACGTATTTGGGTGCGAGGATGAGCTTTACAGGTGGTACATTGAGGAGGAGGGTGAGCCCGGAGGCCTGCCGAAGGATTTTGCTCATCACCTTTGCCGCCTGCACCCGCAAGGAGGGAGAAAGATGATCCATGTGCAAAAGTGGAGTGCCATCACCGCTCACCGGCTGTTTGTCGCATGGGGCTACACGGGGTTCGCTGATATGGGCGAAAGGCCCCCTTGGAGCGGCGAACTGGTCGCGGCGCGGCAAAGAGCAAGTCCCGAAAGCTGCCTCCCCGCGATGATGAGGACGACATGCCGGAGCCGGTTGACCTCGAGGACCCCGAGGACGATGTCGTATCGTGTTCTGAAGGTGGACACGGAGGCTGGTTGGTGGAGTTTGCATCAGTTCCAGTGGTTTGGCGCAGCGGGAGACAAGGCTTAATTACTCTGTCTGCAGCTGAATCAGAACTTCTGGCTATGACAGACGGGGCGATCGCCCTAAAGGGCGTCGAGTGTTTACTGGCTGACCTTGGGATCCAGATCAGCGCCAGGGAAATCGCTTCGGACAGCCTTGCTGCGTTGGGGATCTCTAGTGGAGCTTCGTCTTGGAGGACTCGACATCTTCGCATCCGAGCGGGCTGGCTGGTGGAACAGATTTCACATGGATTGGTCACTACAAGGCACTGCCCGGGAGAATGTCAACCAGCAGATTTGTTGACTAAGCCACTAAGTTCTCAGCGGCTACAACAACTACTTCGGCTATGGGGAATTGGAGAATATGGCACTACATCCACAACTCCGGTGGCATCAAGACTGAGTTTGTCTTCGTCGCGGATAACCTTGGCCCTTGTGTGTTGTCTGCTGATAATGAATGTGGAGGCCTCAGCCGGGGAATCTTCTCCTGGAGTATCCCTAGACAGCGACATGGTGAGTGTTGCCATGGTTCTGGTCATGATCCTGGGCTTGGTGATGGTCTGGGAGGGGCTGAAATGGTTGGTGATGGAGATCAACTACGAATGGACACCTGGTGCAAGTCGTCGCCGACTTCGTCGTTTGGAGAAAATGAGGGAGGCAACTACTAGGGCGATACAAGAGGAGCTCGAAAGGCGGGCGTCAAATACGTCTACGAGGACCTCCTTCCAGGAACCGCAGCCCTCGCGTGGGTTCACAACAGAGAGCACTTCATCATCGACTACATCACGATTGCCTACTACCCCGACGGCTACAGAGGATGAAAGTGTGAGGAGGAGAGCTCCTGCGCCGTCTACTCCCCCTCAAAGGCCTACGGTGGTGCATGATTCTCCGGGTGGCTGGAGCATCACGTCGAGTGATGAATATGAGCGCCTATGTAGGACACAATCATGCTGATGAGATGCGAGGAGATTAGAGAAGGGCTTCGTCTTCATGGACTTAGAACAAGCGGTCTGAAGGAAGACATGGCTACCAGGTTAGCCCATGGAGATGTACTCGCACCGTGACCTATCACAGTCACCGACGGTGCGACAGCTGCGATACCTACTCTGGCTGTGGCGGAGTAAGGACTTGAGCGGGAAGATACTTCTTCATTATTCTTCGCTCCGAAGGAAGACGGAAGCTTCTCGAACGATACACGCATGGAAGTCACATCGATGAGCAGTGGCAACTTTCGTGCAGAAGTGACCCTCCATGCCTGATTACCGTGACATATTGATGTCTAGGGCTAGGGAGTCTAGGGAAAGGCTACGTAAGAAAGCCCTTGAGTCATGTTTGATGTACGATGTCAGCAAGGCTACATCATGTAAAGTGTAAAGCATAGCCAACGTTGACATGGACTTGACTTTCAGCACACCTTGTACATCTAGTGCAATGATCGTCAGTTCACAGCACTTACTGCGTTTTGTCTTGCGCGATAAAAGACATCAATTCGGAGTTCGCTGCTATGGTTTCCATTTGAATGATTCCTGCAGTTAACGATCAGAGAGTGCCTGGAGAGCCCTCTCAGCAAAACCGTTGAACCCCAAACCCATAACTAAAACCCACAACCAACCGCAGTCCAACAATACACCCAGTTTCTATAAAGCATGACTTTGAAACCCAAAACTATTACTTATCAACACTAATCTTGAATTCCTTATACTTAACGCTACCCACAACCACCGAAACTTGAAATGCAATACTTTACACCGACATCGCCTTTTAAAACCACTATTGAAAAAACAGGATCCACTGCGCCCGCCAGCCACTTCACATCCCCCGACTTGCCAGGCAACCCTCCCGTCCATATATATATATATATATATATATATATGTATGTATATCAATGAAAATAATCGTTGCGGAATGTTGCGAATCTGCAGCATCCAAGCCAGGTCAAGCCCAGGCAGCTGCCGCCCCCTCAAGCACCCAAGCTCCAGCCATGGGTGTTTTGAAGAAGCCCGCTTCCAAGCAGGGCATCCTCAAGACGCCCTCCGCCGCCCAGAACCTTGCCATGGTTCCGTGCCAGGCGGCCCAGGAGGAGCCAGAGGACGAGGAGGCCGAGCAGGACGACGTCGAGGAAGACGAAGAGGAGGTTCAAGAGCAGCCCGAAGAAGAGGGCGAAGAGGGCGACGACGACCAGGACGAGGAAGGCAAGCTTCCCAAGAAGCGGAGGCTGTCCAGGCAGGCCCTCCAGGACCACAACCCTTCCTGAAGGAGGCCAAGAACCTTTCGGAGCAAGACTCCGACGACGAGAAGCAGAAACAGTGCTTGCGGAAGAAGTTTGAGACGAGCCGCCAGGGCAACCCAGGAGCAGAGCAACCTTCAAGGAAGGCACTGGCCCAGGCTCAGGCCAGCTTGCCAGGAAGAGGGGCATGCTCAGGCAGTGGATCCAGGATGGTGGAAAGCCGGCCAAGTTCTCCAAGCAGTCCTCAGTGGAGTTCAGTTGCACCCGGTCTTCAGGCCTCCAAGCTGCCTGGTCGAGCTGGAAGGAGACGTGCGACAAGATCGGCGAGGACGAGCTGAAGGCGAGGGTGGCGGCTGGAACCATCCAGCACAGGAGAAACCCCGAGGACAGGAGGTTCAAGGCCTGGTGTTGTTAAAAATTCAATAATTGATCCTAACAGCAGATAGCGGAGTCATGCGGTTTCACATTGTCAGGAAATCGAAGACACCACAACCTCCCGCAGAACTGGCTCCAGGGCCCAGGCCAAGGCGGACGCCTCCCTCCAGGACTTCCTCGGCTTCGACAACCTCAAGAAGGCAGAAGCCTGAGCGCTTTTTTCAGGATGGCTGCATAGAGGCCCAAGCTCAGGCAACATGTAACACGCAGCAGTCTTTGGTACCACGGCCCTGCAGAGTCCAGCAAAAGCTAGACGTCTTGACCCGGCAGCTATTCGTGAAGAGATTTAATCTTAGATTTCATCAAGTCCAGGCAAGCAGGGTTTTCCAAGCTGCTCTCGGCCTTAGAATCCAGGCCAAGCAGTGTGGATGTTTTGAACCCTCAAGCTTCTTATAGTCTCCGAGAGCAAAGGCAGCTTAAGGCAGAGAGCCTACTTAAGCCGAACGCGGAGCACGCAGACGCCAAGACACGCAAGTTTTGCAACCGGAGACTTTCACAAGCTTCCTCTCGTGTTCAATGTTCAATTTAAGAAATCACGCTTTGAAGCTTCAAGTCTCAAGCCAGGTTTAGGTTTAGATGTCCAGGCGAAGCCATGCCAGGGAGGAAAAGGCAGACGGAGGAACAAGCTTCCTCTTCCTCCTCTCGTGAGATTCGGCCAGAATCTCCACTTGCAGTGGCCCTTTTGAGGCTGTGGTGTTTGGGTGACCTTTCCGCCAAGATCGTCCAGGAGTTGTCCCAGGCAGCCGTCAAGTCAGGCTGCACCCAGGCCGACCTTGTGGGACTCGCCAGCTTGGGGGGCCATTTCATCATATGCGTAGCATGACATGGCATGAAGGGCAAGCTCCTTAAGGTAAGCAGGTTCCACCTCTTGAGAGGTGCTTCCTGAACCGGGTTCCTTCTCCTGAGAGAAGCTTCCTGGTGCTAAGTAGCTTTTTCCCTTCTTGCCTTCGATGCCGTCGTATGCGACATAGGTGCATCGGTCAGCTCGTGTTGGTTCCATGCCAACTGAACGGAGGAATTTATCCAAACGGTTCCACCACTTGCGCGGTGCATCGTTCAGACCATAGACCGGACGATGGCACAGACCGACCATCCAAGTCGGAAGGCCAATGTCCGGAGGCAACTGAACCACGACCATGCGAGATGACAGATTGTACTGTTCTCCCTGAAGGAAGGCAGTCTTGAGATCCAAATGAAAAAGGTCCCAATAATGATTTGGCGCACACTGCGCAACCAAACGGAAACCATACCGAGTCGCCGTGGGACTGTCCGTTTGCTGGTCCCAGGCAAACTTGTCCTGGAACCCGCGACCAACCCAACAGGCTTTGAGGTGGGAAAAGTAACCGTTTTTGTCAACGTTGAGCGTAAGGACCCAACGCCCGGTGAGAAAATTGACATCGCGACTGAGCTCGCCACGGTCCGCGAGCCGGATAGCATCATTGTCCAAGTAACTCTTGAACTCTTCCAGCTTAGCAGCGCGAATATCAGCGGCGTACTTGCGCTGCATTTCCGGCGTCAATGTCCCAGCCTTGATCTTATCCTGTTCGGTTGATCAAAACGTCGATCGCCATGAGCCAAGGCAAGCAAGCTGTCTTCACGCTCACGATAGTCAGCTGGCGTCGGAGTCCGCGTCCCCAGCCGTCTCCGGCACAGGAGGTTCCGGGGTGGGTTCCGGGAGTGGGGTTTGCTGAATGGGAAAATTCCCCCTCAGTCACAAGCAAACCAGGAACCGAAGCTGGGCCAGACGGCGAAGAAGCAGGCTCAGAATGAGCCGGGAAGTCACCCGAAGAATGACATGAGGATCCTTCTTCCCTGCCGACTGACCAGGCAACAACACAACCGGAGGTCCCACTGTTCGCGACTTCGCCTTGGGCTGATCGTCCAGGCGAGTGCCACGAGCACGCGTTTGTGACACATTTCTCGGCGAAGGCGGACGCAAACTCTGGGGAATAGGAAAGTGCGGATGCGGCGGAATAGGAACAGGAACAATCGGTGAAGACGGTGCCGGCCACGGCATAGGCGGACTCAACACCTGGTCCGGATTAGCAAAGTGAGGAACCGCCCCAGGAGCACCAGGGGGAATTTCTGGAGGAGGAGCCTCGTCATGATACTCCATCGGAAGCGGTGGCTCATCTGGCGATGGCCCGTATCCAGGTCCCGGTCCCTGTGGACCGCCTCCTGGAGGTGGATTTCCGCCAGTATCATCCGGATCCATAAGCGCATCGAGATCAGACTCATCGTGTTCGCCGCCCGGTACCGGCACCTGAGTGCCGCCTGCGGGAGGCTGCGACGGAGGATCACCACTTGTATCCAATTCATCGTCGAGATCCGGTTCCGGGTGTTGGCCTTGCGGTGGCGGCATATCCTCATCGTCCACGGGCGTATCGCCATGTGGATCCTCATAACCTGGATGGTCCACTTCTTCTTCTCCGGCCGGCGGTTGCAGCGGCATGTCAGGAGCAGGTACTGGCTGATCCGTGAAGTCAAGTCCAACATCCGGCCTCGTACGTGCAACTGAACCTTTCGTCTCATTTAATAATGGACCAACTGTTCGCTTGCGTATCCTTTAGACAATTAAGGAGCTGCGACGTCGTCGGGAAAGACGCATGATCATGGTCACCCTTGTTCCACAAAATAACATCCGCATCAGGATGACGATGAATCAACGGCAAGGTTTTACCATAGGTCCCCCTGTAGATATTGCAATACTCAAACTCCAGATGCGGCAGCGTAAGGACCCTGACTCCTTTGATCATGGGCCGCAGAGCGGCAGCATGTGGAGACGTGGTCGTATGAACTTCCAACTCAGTACCCGGAAGACGACTGTCAATGTACGTCAGGGTCTGAACCAATGACGACGTCACAAACCGTTGTGGAGCGACAAACCGAAGGGAATCCGGAAGTTTGCCTTTCGAATTGTTTGACAACATAGAGTACTCTTCCGCTGAAGGGAGTACTGGCAATGCTTCGGAGTTCCTTTCGGATCGCAAACACAAGGCACAAAGAGCTCCATCATCAAAGTCTTCAAAGATATCCTCAAACAGATGGGCCTATCAGACCGGCCATCACCGACAAGACACTGGGACAGCAGCACAGCGAACCTCGGGTCAAACGTCTTTTCAGAATCGTAGCCCTCTTCGAGTGATTCAAGACGATCAAGTGACCCTTCAGGGAGGTTCGTGAGAAAGGAAATCTCTCCGTACTGTTGTTTTTGCTTGCTCTTGAAGGTTGCAAAGGTCATGCTGTTCCTCCACTTCAGAGAGCGACAACACTGAGACAACCAAAACCCAGAATGAGCAGAGTACATGATGGTAACAAAATGTCCTCTGTCATCCTGCCAGCGACAAACTTCAGCACCGACATGCCAAAAGGCACGTTGTGTCTTTTGTGGCCACTGGTCAGGAATGATAGGATGAATGATCATATGCTCCGGCTCAGCCGCTAAGATCACATGCCATGCGGATTCTCTCTCAACAGGTTCACTCGCCGCAAGACCAGAATGAACGGTACAAGCAGTGAGTCCCGTGGGGTGAGGCGTGATCTCAACGAAATCGCTCTTCCCTGAACTGAGAGAATGATAACAAATCTCGTGTTCATAACAATAACCCGAGATAGCACGATCCAGAATCTTATCTCCAAGACGTTCGAGTGCCTCATCGTGAGATGAGCTTCTCGTGCCGTCTTCACGTACCTCTGATCGTTCAGAGCTTCGTGAATCATCAGACTTCAGAGGAATGGCCACATCATGCCATGGATCTCCATCGCATCTCGCCTTCGACTGATTCACTCGAAGCACAGCACGATGAACTTCAACCAACACCATAGCACCTTCCTGTGACACAACAATTCCTCTGACCCATACGCCTTCGGACTTCTTCTTCGACTCATCCTTGTGCCAAACAAACACACGATCTCCCTTCTGATAGGGACCGTCCGACGGCATGACCCGTCGAGCAAGATCCTTTCTGAGATCGAGCGATTGTCGGGCCTCCTGATGAGCTCTCATNCTCCCTTCTGATAGGGACCGTCCGACGGCATGACCCGTCGAGCAAGATCCTTTCTGAGATCGAGCGATTGTCGGGCCTCCTGATGAGCTCTCATGGCAATACGCTGCAATTCCAAAGTGGTACGGTCCTCATCCGAGGGACTAGCTGAGAGCTGTTCTGGAGAACTTGTCTCCACATCAAACAGATCTGGTGATCTTCTTCCGGTAGCTATCTCCAAAGGAGAATAGCCTGAAGCTGTCAACTGACAATTCCTTGCCCATGCCACCTTCTTCGCTGCCTGACGAACAGTGACCTTCTCAGCATAGCCCTCATCAGCCAAGGCCTTTGCCATGATCGACCATGTTCGTTTAAACAACCGAACCGCGGTCTCGGCACGATGATTCGGCCAAGGAGTGCGGGGTCCACAAGGTAAGGAGTAATCCCATGGAACTTGTAATATGCCATGAATTGATCGGTGAAGAATGCTTGATCTCCGACAAGTCTTTTGGGAACACAGTTGTTCTCCTCAGCCCATTGACGAAAAGCTCCAAGAGTCTCTGGCGCTTCCAAACTGGTAAGAGCCGTAGCCCACAGGAGATTCGAGGCACCATCGATGACAACCAAGGCAAGGTATGCCTTGTTACTAAACTTGATTTCTTCGTGATCGACAAAAATCAGATCGCCGAATGATGATGCTCGCAACCCTGCGATTCTGGCTCGCGGAGGCGTTGGCACGGAGGTGCTACAAACACGACAGCCCTTAGGTCCGACAGAGAGACAAAGATGAGGGCAACAAGGTTGGCTGTGATCGGAATGGTCCGCGCATGCAGGAAGTCCTGCAATGTATGCTCTGACCTCTGCATTGTTCGGGTCCGTAATTGGAAGATAGGTATCATTCCAGGCTTCTTGCATCCTCTGAATCGAGAGCTGAAATCTGGTTATCCAACGAAGCATGTCTCCATTACCGCGATGCAAGTTCATGAACTGCTGGAAGCGGTAGAGGAACACATTGGCCGCGCCCTTCACAAAGAGGGGCCGAGGAAACTCTTGAAGTACTTCACTCCGTTGTTTGGATCCTTCAGACGGTCTCGATCAAGAAGCCGTTTGTGAATTGCTGCTTCTCCTTCCAAACGGTTTCGCAGAGCTGGTCCTCTCTTATCATTGTCTAACTCCGTGATATCGCACCAGTCATCGATCGCGTCCTCATAGGCGAACCAGCTACTTCGCCCATCATAAGACGGCGGTACTTTGGTGGACCTGCTGAAAAGCTGAGAGACGGTGCAACTCATTGAGATGACGATGATTCGTCACGTAAGATTCACTTCCATGAAGGAGGTAATCATCATCTCCTTCCCCACGCTCAAACGGCAAAGCAAAGTGGCTAGCCATCGCGCTATCCTTGGATCGAGCCCCGGGAGATTCTTCTTCCGGTTCTCTTCACCAGTGCGAAGTGTACCGGAGAAGCTCCGGTCACCCTCACTTGTGTGAAGCACACCAGGGATTAGGTTGCCTCCACCAGTATGGAGCGTACCCACGGGTACCTCCATGCACCAGTGTGAAGCTTCCCGTTTTCCCGGGAGCTCCGCTACCACATTGAGATGTAACCTGGGCGTGTATCCCCTCGCTAGGCGTACAGGAACACAGGCACACAGGAGTCTCTTGTCCTACAGACGCACAGCTGTAGATCGTACTCTGCTAGAACCTTGAGCAATAGGCATGGATACATGCNCACCCCACCCACCCCACCCACCCCACCCACCCCACACCCCACCCACATCCGCCGGGTCTGGGAAATGCGCGCCCATTTGAGGATCCTGCCCCTGGAGGCTTGTGGGATGCGGCGAGCGTTTGGGGAACCCCCCCTCTCCTGCCTTGCTCTGGAAGGCTCTAGTAAAGGGCTCTGTGGGATGCCTCGAAGGCAACGAGGGCGCTGGATTTGGGGAACCCCCCCCTGCCCTTGCTGTGGAAGGCTCTAGAGGGCTCTGTGGGGTGCGGAGCGCGTTTGGGGAATCAAAAAGCACAAACCCAAAATTTTGCGGAATGATTTGCCAGCATTGGTGGGTGAAAAGCACGATTGTCCTTGCAAAATCTGCCGGGCCAGCAATGCCGGCGTGAACTTGTCATTGTTTTTGTGTTGTTCTTCCAGTTGTTATTATTCTTGTTCTTGTTCTTGTTCTTATTCTTGTTGTTGCTGCTGCTGTTGTGGTTGTTGTGGTGGGCGTCGAGGTTGTCGTCGGTGTGTGGCTGCCGTTGAAAGACGCATCTCCAACAACGCAAGGTTTGTGCTCTACAAATGAAACCACAGCGACCTCGCACTACTCGTACTGCAGTTAAACTACTTACATGTAGCCGCATGAAGGTTACAGCGCTAGCTTTCTACTGGCACACCCGGAGATTGCCTTAAACCATCGATGAGGGGGGTTGGGCACACGAAGATTTCCGTGTGGGCAAGCTTAGCGACAAGGACAGCGCAGATGCCCGACTTGTTCGCTGTCGGGGGCGACTTTGCGGGCTTCCAGGTGGCACCCCAACAAACGGGCTCTTCAGAGGGACTCTGAAGTCTGTCAGGGTGGCAGCGGCTGCAGCTTTCAAGGGGCTGGCGGCTGTGCCCCAGCCCAAGGCTGCCAAGGCGCCGCCCAAGCAGCTCCAGCCATGGCTCCCTGTTCGGGATCTTCTGGCGGCCTGGGCGATGCCCTTGCAAGTTTGAGCCTCAGATCAAACCAAAGACCAGCTCTGAGTCTGAGTGATCTCGAGCGGTTTCAGTGCCAGGCCAACCAACTGGGCAGGTTGACACCGGAGGGCATGCGCCTCAAGAATTCCGAAGAAGATTCGCGGAAGTCTGCAGAACTTCAGGTCCTTCTTGGATGGCATCTCTAGCAAGCTGTTGGCCTTAACCTCAGTGAGATCTCGCGCGCAGCAACCTGACTCAACTCGTCGACTGAGGACCTGAACCTCGGCTCTGGAACTTCCCAGGCTTCTGGTCAGCCTCCCGCTCCGAACAAACCCATGGGAGGCAGCGCGTCGGCCCATTTATTTTTTTTGGCGCGCACAAGTCCTGTCCTGACAGGCATGGGAATGGGCAGTGCCATGGGCAACACCATGGGCACTGCTATGGGTGCAGGCCTGTGGAGCCTGGCGGTCCTTAGCCGTGACAGAGCAGGAATTCGCAAGAAGGAGCTGCTCCGAACGGCAGGTGCAGGAATGAGCAGCTGCGGTGGCTGCTGTGGAGGCACCCGCCGAATTTATAGATCTGCTGAAGCCTCGGGGATGTTTCGCCTCTCAATGTTGAGCCTGGCATCCGGTGAACCCTCTCGCACTTCTCATGCAGTGTTGCAGAGCGCAGCCTCTCGCATGCCCCGGCATGCTACCTCGGCGCAAGAATCGACAGACCAGTCAACTCAAGAGCGTTTCTCACCACTATCTTGACAGAGACCCTCCAGAGTGCTGTAGCCACCCGCCTGGTCACAGGCGTTCTGAGCATAAGTTGTAACAGCTTGCNGGCTGTGGCCCATGTGGGGCCTGTGGAGGGTGTGGCATGCAAATGCAGAGCCCGATGGGACAGTTCGGCCAAATGGGCCAGCCCCAGATGGGCCAAACAGGCCAGGCCCAAATGGGCCAAATGGGCCAGATGGGCATGAAATGAATGTCCTCGCAGCTAGTGCTAGTGTTCTAATCAAACAACTTAGACTTAGACTACAACTATTACCGCTCCAGGACGATCCTGTAGTTCTTTACTGAGGAGCATGCTTGCTACCGATTATGTGCTCTGCTGGCCGTTGCCGCTTTGCTGGATGCATGATATCCAAACGCACGCGCTTGTAGTGCCAGCCATTTGGCCTGCATCAACCGGTTCACCGGGGAACCTCCCCGGCAATTCGATGTTATCTTAGATCGACTGCCGGTCCGCCGCCAACCTGGAGCTATTGCCCCCTTTCTGTCAGACGCGCCCGCATCTTGAGCTCTAAGCTATGGCGCAGCTGTAGGTAGGACATACTCGACGCATCTGGACAGAGTAAAAGCGCGGGGCCCATGCTCTTCGGGGCTCATGGCACTAGCCGCTATAGCCACAGTCCGAGAAAACACGCATTGTTTCAAGATTGGCTCAAGGGAGGCTTTGCCTTTGTCCTGATGGTGGCAAGGGTAAAGCTGAGAAGCGGCTCCCAAAGGAATTGGCACCGGCGAGCCTCCTGGTCAGTGGCAGCTGCCTGTTACGCTGGTTGCCATTGCTTCGCTGAAATGTCCAACCGGGCCATCCCGCAGAACTCCCAGCGTGACGCCCCACGGGTGCGAGGCATAGATGAAGGCCTTCGACGACGAGGGGAGAGCGGGCTGAGTGGGCCAAGCGGGACAGCTCGGGACGACGACTCCGATGCAGCAGACGCGACTGGCGCCATTCCGTCCTCTTCATCGGGTTACCGGAGCTGTTTGCGGGCCCTCTCTTTTCTTGGCATTCATCGGGCCTGTGGGCTCTTGACAGCGCGGAGACAGCAAAGAGAGGCTGCACTCACTGCGCGGAGCGCAGCGACCGAGTTCTCCGCTGAGGTGTGGTGAGGGCCAAGGGAGGGCAAAGGGCACACAGGGAACAGACACAGTGCGAGCCGAGTCGCCGAGTCGCCGAGCGCAAGAGGCGACGCTGGAGAGCTGTCCACCGCCAGTCCTCTACAAACAGCCGGCGCCTCGGAGCGCGACCGGCGCCCCCGGCGCCTCTGGGAGTCTCTCTCTGCTCTCTTTGCTCTCTTTGCTCTCTGCTCTGCGAGGCGATGGGTGCAGCTGGGCTTCTTGGCCCTCTTAGCCTTGATCAGCGACCTGGTGTGTCCTCCCAAGTCACCTGAAGTCACCTGCCTTGCCTGCCTTGCCCGCGGACGCATGCGGACGCGGGAACGCGGAGAAGCTGTTATGCACCATAGGTGCTTCAGCGTCGCTGCCACGCCGAGCGCCCAGCAGAGGGCAACAACTTTTTCAAAGACATGAACGATGTGGCACTTTTTCCTGACACCAGGCCGGCAACTTGGACAAAGGTTTTCGGACAGGACGTGAGCCAAGATCACAGCCTGCAACAAGTATATAGCATATCTCGTCAGAACCATGAGGTTAAGCGGAACGAAATGCTTCTTGCAGGATCCGGCCACCCTAATTGACATATTTCTCTTCACAAACGTCTTTGCGTGCTTCATCGAGCCATTCGTGCGAAGCTCTGTGTTAGTGATCCATCCTTGCTTCTTCTACAAGCACATGCTTCACATGTATCGTCCCATCTCTCTTCTTTCCGTGCAGATCATCCGCAACTTCGGGCTGCGCATACCCATTGTGGGCGCAGCTATGCGTGGCTCCTCAGATCTGATCCCAGTGCGATCCACAGCTTATAGAGGCAATGCTTGGGCTGCGGCTGTGAGGCTTATGGCAGTGGGATGCTTTCTGCGATCCGGCATGCCCTTCCAGGGTGATGAGCTGCCAGGCCAGGCTCAGTGGCATGGCTCCGGCATGGCTGCTGCGGCTCCAGCCAGGCTACAACACGGTCGTAGCGGGCACCATGTTGGTGGCCGTCTCGACCTTAGCAACGGAGTCGCCCTGCCCTACAGTACCAAGTACCAACTGCCTGCAGGTAGCGCAGCCGTTTTTCCAGTGCACACCGCCCCTGCTGTCTGCAACCTGGTTCGCACCAGACGAGACTCGCCAAAATGTGGAAGCTTCGGATCTCAGATTCGGGGAGGGCATGAAAGAGCCGAGGAGCGAGCGATGTCTACGGCTGTGGCTATCAACTTCAACCAGGCCATCACGTGACCTTCTACCGGGGGCGGCTCGATCTGCTATTTGCTGTTTGTTCCTGGTCTGAGGGACTTATGACTTACGATTTACCTGATCTCGACTTATTGCGCCGTTTCGGGTGGCGTTTTGCTAGGCTCGCGCTAGAGTTCTTCTCGGGTTTGGGCCTGCTGCAAGCACCGCAGGGGCGGGGGTTGGTTTCTTGGATGTTGGAGGTCGGCATCGCTGCTGCCTTCATCGCTGGTGGGGCCATGGGCGGCTCCGAAGCGGGCCTCAAGGCTTGCAGTGCTTGCAGCTCACAGGTTTCAAGCTGCTAGTACTTGCTATGGCACTTGCTGTCCTGCTGTTGCACTTGCGCTGTTCTGAGACATACTTCGTGACCATCACCCTGGTTTCAGTGGTGGTCGCTGCAGCGTCCCTGCAACTCGCCTCGTCGCGTTCTAGTGTAGTGTCAAAGTGGGGACATTCGTGAAGCGGTGGGCTTTCTTCTTTTTGGTGAACTCCGGAGGTTCTTCTTTCGGGAGCGGCCCCCCACGCCACCGCAATGGACCCATCAGAGACCGCAGATGGGGAATCCAGAATCTAGGAAATACGTCCAAAGTGCAGAGCAAGCGTCATGCAAATCGTCCTGGGTAGTCTGCATGGGTTTCGAATTCCTATGAGGTCAGCATCGGAGTTGGAGAAGCTGCTGGCAGAGAAGTCTTCGGGGGCCCTTAAGACAGAGGCCGTCGCACCTGCGAGCCCGCAGGACTTGTACCGAGACGGTGTCAGGTCGGAGACGACAGCAAGACAGCCAATAAGCCTGAGGATAGCTTCCCAAAAGAGGCACGCAGCGGGCCTATGACAGGTTCGCCAAGCATGATGCCTGCAGGCGTATCGGCTGATTACCACTCCGGGCTTCCTGCCGCCTTTGGCCGCTTTTGTCACGTCCATTGCTGTCACCAACGTAGTTGGCGCATTCATGGACCTGGTGCACCCGGCTGCTTTCCTGGCACACTGCCCGCAATTCGCCAGAGCATAAGTGTGGTACTTGTACAGTGCAGAACATGGCTACCCGCTACTGTAGTCTTGAATCTTCCCGAGCCTGACAGATTGGGAGGCTCAGCTCCCAGTTGCCGCAACCGCTCACTCCCGTCGAGCAAGCACCGCCGAGCAAGAGTATTGCCGGGGAGTGGATTTAATTCTAACGCTACGCAGCCCGCCTCGGCTCAGTGAAGCACTGGGTTGTCATTGCGCATGTGTCGAGGGGATGGGGAGTGGGCCGGAGGAGCGGGGGGAGCGGAAAATTTAGGGGGCCGGAGGAGGGAGAAGAGGCGAAAAGGCATTTGCCGTGGGTCCTTGGCCTCTTTCCAGAACTGCTTGGCGGACATGCTCATTTACGCTGATACCGGCAGTCACGAACAGTTTGAAGATAAGCGTTTTACGCTGATGTGGGCATTCACACACGAGGACAAGGAAACAAGAAACGGAATCAGGCAAAGCAGACGGGGGGGGAAAGGAAGGAGGGAGGCAGGAGGGTTGCCGGGGGTGCACAGAGGGAGGAGCAGGGAGGGGGCCTTGAAGGGGTCAAGGGGCGGGGAAGGAGGGGAAGAGAGCGAGAAGAGGCGAGGAGGAGGGTCCTTGGCCTCTTTCCGAAACTGCTTGGCGGACATGCTTTGATGAATAGGCGTTGGTTTACGCTGATGTGGGCAGTCGCACTGCGAGGACAAGGAAACAAGAAGCAGAATCAGGTAAGCAAGGGAAAGGGCAGGGCGGGGGCGGGGAAAGAAGGAAGGGAGGCGGAGATGGGCGGAGAACAGGGGATGGGCGGGGGGTGAAACACTGACTGTTACACATCCAGGTGCCTGTCTGATTCGCGTATCACTTGCATGTATCCATGCCTGTTGCTCGCGGTTCTAGCAGAGTACGATCTACAGTTGTGCGCTTATGGTAAGAAGCGACTCCGGTGTTGCCTGTGTTCCGGTGCGCTTTGCGAGGGGATACACGCCCAGGATACATCTCAAAGTGGTAGCGGAGCTCCCGGAAAACGGGAAGCTTCACACTGGTGCATGGAGGTAGCCGTTGGTACGCTCCATTCTGGTGGAGGCAACCGGATCCGCGGTGTGCTTCACACAGGTGAAGGCTACCGGGGTTTCTCCGGTACACTTCGCTCTGGCGGAGATAACCGGAAGAAGAATCTCCCGGGGCTCGATCCAAGGATAGCGCAATGGCTAGCCACTCTGCTGCGCCGTTTGAGCATGGCGAAGGAGATGATAATTACCTCCAACAAGATAATGAGTCCTTTGCGATGAATCACCGACATTTAAAGAGATGCACCGTCTCTCAGCCTTTCAGCAGGTGACCGCAAAAGTACCGCCGTCTTATGATGGGCGAAGTAGCTGGTTCGCCTATGAGGATGCGATCGATGGTTGGTGCGATATCACGGAGTTGGACAATGAGAAGAGAGGACCAGCTCTGAGAAACCGTCTAGAAGGTGAAGCAGCAATCCACAAACGGCTTCTTGATCGAGAGGGTCTGAAGGACCCGAACAACGGAGTTAAGTACTTCAAGAGTTTCCTGCGGCCCCTCTTTGTGAATTAACGAGCGGCTCAGAGATCAGCGCGGACCAGTCCGAGTACAGCCAACCTCGTTGCACTCATCTTTGTCTCTCTGTCCGACCTCACGCAGGATCAGCGACACGGCGACGCAGCTCCCCACTCCAAGGTGGACAGTCTGCCTGTGATCTCCATGAGAGCGATAACGTCACGACGTTCGGTTGACGCTTGGCTTATATGATATTTTTGGTTAGTACGGCCCGCAAAACTCACATTTAAGTCTAGAGGTGTGTATAAGTTTTTGTTTCGCAGTCCAGGCAAGCAGCCAGTTGTTGCTGGCATGCATTCCCAAGTCGTGCATCACGGCCGAGCTCATGGAAGACCTGTGGGCCAAGCTCTGCGAGTCCCTCCAAGCAATGGCTTCAGGAAGGTGCCCAACGACGAAACGGCGGTTCAGGCCAGGAGTGATCTACTGCATCACAGGGGACATGGAGTTCTTTTACCAGGAGTTCCAGTTCCCCAGGCCGAACACAGCCAACCCTTGTCTTTGGTGTGCTAGCACCCAAGAGGGCAAAGACTGCTGGAACGACTTTCGCGAAAAGGCTGGCTGGAGAAGGACCACACTCAGGCCGGGCCAGCGGAAGCCAGGCTGGAGCACCCGCTTTTCCAGGTCCAAGGCGTCAATGCTCAGGCTTTGAAGCTAGACGTCCTCCATGTCCTGGACCTCGGTGTGTCCTGCCATGTGGTGGGGAATCTGCNGCTTTTCCAGGTCCAAGGCGTCAATGCTCAGGCTTTGAAGCTAGACGTCCTCCATGTCCTGGACCTCGGTGTGTCCTGCCATGTGGTGGGGAATCTGCTTTGGGAGATCATCGAAGACTGCAAGCCAGGCTCCAGGGACAGCGGCATGAGTTGCCTGAATGCCGAAATCCAGAAGATCTACCAGGAGCTAGGCATTCCTTCAGGCACCAGGTTGCCGAACCTGAAATGGAAGTCTGACCTTGCCAGTGGTGTTAATGAGTACCCTTGCCTCAAGCACCAGAAGGGCAGGCGAATCAGGCATTTCACTCCCGTTGCTGTGGAGCTCGCCAGGAGGTACAGTGTCTAAGCTGCATTATTTAATGCGAACATATATACAGGATTCTATTCATGAAGCTTCATGGTAGACCTTCTGGTTCAAAGTCTTGCAGCAATTTCAGGCTCCCAAGATGATCGCCCAAGCCAGCACCGAATTCGTGTCCTTGAGTCGTTGCGGGACATCTACGACATCATGGACAGGCCAGACTTCAAGTGGCCCCAGGACGTCAGGCGCAAGTTCGCCGACCAAGTCCAGTGTTTGAGCAAGCACTACGGCCATCTAGCCAAGCTGGCTTTTGATGCCAAGCAGTGCCGGTGGAGCCAGGTCTCGAAGTTTCGCATGACGGCGCACTTGCCAGAAGTTTCCAAGCACTTGGCCCCCAGGTTGTTTTGGACGTATGGTTCCGAACCTTTATGGGCTTGATGTCTCACCTCGCCAACGCTTGCCTTTCTGGCACTCCAGCTCACAAGGTGCCGGAAACCATCCTGTTCAAGTACAGGACGTTTTGGCGTCTGGTTTTAAAGGGCTTGCTAGTGCTGGATGAGCCAAGCAGCCAAGCTGCAAGCGGTGCAAGCCCAAGCAGCCAAGCTGCAAGCGGCTCAAGGAAAACCCGAGCAGCCAACTCAAACGGCCCAAGGATCTGCAAAGGGCCGGGCGGCCCTACGTGCACTCCCAACTGGTAATCCGGACGCCTGCATGCATGTGTCCCTGTATATAGCTGCATTATAGGCTCCAAGATGGCAACAGTAGGAAGCCAGAAGAAGCCGGCAGCACGGCAGGCCAGACACTTGCCTGTGTACTGTTCGAGCTTAAGTCTGTTGTTCGAGTTTTTGTCTGTGCCTCGACAGGCCCCGGTTTCGAAGAAGCCAGCTGCCAAGCTCGCAGCGGAGGAGGCAGTGAAGGTCGTCAAGAAAAGACCTGCGACTTCCACGACCCAGAGTGGCCAAGCTCCCAAGAGTTCTTCCGCAGAGACCTCACGAGTCGACCAAGTGCAATCAGAAGCTGATTGTGTGCATGTATGCAGGGAGTACGTTGTTCAGTCCACGGAGTTTGACATCGTCGAGCATTGTCATGTTCCCATTCTCATGTCCCTGCCACAGATGCGCAATCTCAGGTTCCAGTTTGAACTTCATCCTGACAAGGCATTGCATAGCAGTCCTGTACTGGGTATTCGGGATGTGAAGCTCATGGTTGCACCGAGCTCACACCTCGTACTCGACCTTCTTGATCTCAGTCGTCTGATGTGGAACGTTCGTTTCGACCAGCATAAGAAGTCGAGCTTCCTCACCTACTTCACGCATTACGAGTATGGGTTCCATCAGAAGACCCAGGGAGGCTCTTCTCAGGAAGAGGTACCCGAGAAACTTGCTTTGCAACGGATGATGAGTGGGTTATCGACGAAGCCAACATGGAGTTGACTCGCTTTCACAAGCAGATGAGGAAGGCGAAGTACGAGCCCAAGGAAGGACTCACGCCAATTCCACTGGAGTTCCTGGACACCAAGCGCAAGACGATCATGGAATTCCACAAGGGCAAGAGTGTTGTCAAGGAAGATGATTGGCGTTCCGGTGAGCTTCCTACGGCCAAGTCTACTGGGTCTTGGAAGAGTAGGACTATCTTCAGGATACTTGCTGGTGGTATCGAGAGTAGGACCTCGGTGCCTGCTAAGGATCACCAGACTCATTAGCCAAGGTAAGCCTGAAGACAGCTCAAAAAAAACAGGAGCAGCCGGAAGCTCTCCACAAGGAGAGGCACCGGTTAAAAGGAGAGTTCGCGCCCAGCCAAGGTATCAGCTCCTCCTTGAGCTCCTGAGGATGATCCGGATCTTCGATCTTCGAGACATCGATCCTTCTCTTCCGAAGTTGCGTGTGAAGCATTACCACATGAGTTCAGCTCAGTTTCGACGAAGGACCAGCATGCTTGGATTGCCAGGAGAGATCTACGACAAGTACGACCGCATAGTCAAGGGCTGTCGTGTTTGTAGCACCTCAGTGCCNTTCAGCTCAGTTTCGACGAAGGACCAGCATGCTTGGATTGCCAGGAGAGATCTACGACAAGTACGACCGCATAGTCAAGGGCTGTCGTGTTTGTAGCACCTCAGTGCCAACGCCTCCGCGAGCCAGAATCGCGGGGTTGCGAGCATCATCGTTCGGAGATCTAATTTTTGTTGATCACGAAGAAATCAAGTTTGGTAACAAGGCACACCTTGCCTTGGTTATCATTGATGGTGCATCGAATCTCCTGTGGGCTAGCGGCCCTTACTAGTCTGGAAGCCACTGGACTGAAGAGAACAATTGTGTTCCCAAGGGAATTGTCGGAGATCAAGCATTTTTTACCGATCAGTTCATGGCGTATTGTAAGTTCCATGGGATTACTCACTCCTTATCCTTGTGGACCTCGTACTCCTTGGGCGAATCGTGCTGGGACCGCAGTTCGGTTGTCAAACGAACATGGTTGATCATGGCAAGGCCTTGGCTGATGAGGGTTGCGCTGAGAAAGTCACTGTTCGTCAAGCAGTGACGAAGGTGGCGTGGGCAAGGAATTGTCATTCATCTCCTCTGGAGATAGCTACCGGAAGAAGACCTCCTGATCTGTTTGATGTGGAGACAAGTCCTCGGATGAGGACTGTACCACCTTGGATTTGCAGCGTATTGCCATGAGGCTCATCAGGAGGCCCGTCAATCGCTCGATCTCAGAAAGGATCTTGCTCGACGGGTTATGCCGTCTGACGGTCCCTATCACAAAGGAGATCGTGTGTCTGTTTGGCGCAAGGATGATGAAGGCGTATATGGGTCAGAGGAATTGTTGTGTCACAGGAAGGTGCTATGGTGTTGGTCGAGGTCCATCGCGCTGTGCTTCGAGTGAATCAGTCGAAGGTGAGACGCGATGGTTGATCCATGGCATGATGGCTATTCCTCTGAAGTCGGATGATTCACGAAGTTCTGAACATCCAGAGGTACACGCAGATGGTACGAGAAGCTCATCTCAGGATGAGGCACTCGAACGTCTTTGAGACAAGATTTTGGACCGTGCTATCTCAGGTTATTGCTATGAACATGAGATCTGTTATCATTCTCTCACTTCAGGTAAGAGCGATTTCGTTGAGATCTCCCCTCACCTCACAGGACTCACGGCTTGGTTCGTTCTGGTCTTGCGGCGAGTGAACCTGTTGAGTTTGGACTGCCAAGAAGATTCAATCTTCTATGTATTGAATCTGCGTGGCAGGCGATCTTAGCGGCTGAGCCGAATCACATCATTATTCACCCTATCATTATCGTTCCTGTCCAGTGGCCACGGAAAGAGCAACGTGCCTTCTGGCATTTCTGTGCTGAGATTTCCTTCCTCACGAACCTTCCTGAAGGATCACTGAATCGTCTTGAATCACTCGACGAAGGCTATGATTCAGAAAAAACGTTTGATCCAAGGTTCGCTTTGCTGCAGTCCCAATGTCTTGTTGGTGATAACCGATCTGATCAAAGACAGGCCCATCTGTTTGAAGATATCTGTGAAGCCTTTGATGATAGAGCTTTGTGTGCGTTGCGTTTGCGATCAGAGAGGTATTCCGAGGCATTGCCAGTTCTTCCTTCAGCGGGGGAGTATTCGATGCTGTCGAACAATAACTCCAAAGGCATGCTTCCGGATTCCCCTCAGTCGCTCCACAGCGATTTGTGAGTGGTTCAAGCCCTGACGTACATTGACAACCTTTTTCCTGGTACTGAGTTGGAAGTTCATACGACCACGTCTCCTGATGCTGCCGCTCTGCGGCCCCTGATTAAAGGAGTCAGAGTCCTTACGCTTCCTTACTTGGAATTTGAGTATTGCAATGTCTACAGGGGGACCTACGGTAAAACTTTGCCGTTGATTCATCGTCATCCTGATGCCGGAGTGATTTTGTGGCCTAAAGGTGACCATGATCATGTGTTTTTCCTTACGATTTCGCAGCTGCTTCCTTGTCTCAAGGATATGCAAGCAGGCAGTTGGTCCATGATTGTTTTCTGGAATGAATCGAAAGGTCCGATTTCTCGTCGGGGGCCAGATGTTGGGTTGGATTTCACGGATCAACCAGCGCCTGCCCCCATCCAGTTATGAGGATCCACATGGCGATATGCCGGTGGATGATGAGGATATGCCACCACCTCAAGCTCAGCAACCGGAGCCGGATCTTGATGATGATCCTATCGAGTTGAACACTGCTGGTGATCCTCCATCGCAGCCTCCCGCTCAGGTGCCGGTACCGGAAGGTGAACACGATGACTCAGATCTGGATATGCCCTTGGCTCCCGATGACCATGGCGGAGGCCAACCGCCAGGAGGCCTGGCTATGGGCCTGCGCCAGACGAGCCTCCCTGGAGTGTCATGATGAGGCGCCTCCTCCCGAAGGTCCTCCTGGTGCTCCTAACGCGGTTCCTCAGTTTGCTAGTCCGGACCAAGTGCTGAGTCCGCGGATGCCGTGTCCGGCGCCACCTTCACGCACTCGTGCCGAGGGACGAGGTACGACAGTGTATGCTAGCGCTAAGTATCCCTTATATGGGAAACATCGAAGGTGTTTCTGCTAGAAAATGTCGAAGGGGTTTTCCTCTGAAACTAAACAGGACTATCGTCGTCTGTTTTGCTAGAGTGACAGCACATGGCTTGAGGAACTTGAGCTATTCCGTGGCCATTGTGCTGAAAGGCCCCACCGCTAGACGGGGGGGCAATTTTGAAGTGGGGCTAGAAAGGGAACAGGGCTAATTAGCCCTGCTTTGCGGCGCCGCCATGTCGGACGGCGAGGCTACCGAGGTACGGGAGTCTTTCGATTCCCACTGGGTGGGGACGATGCCACGGTGATCCCTGAAGGGGAGCCACCCACGCCAATCCCGGACACCCCTGCGAGTGATCCTCCTCCCGAAACCGCTAATGGGGTCTTCGCAGACGGAGGCCGAGCAGGAGGCCCAGGCTAAAGAACAGAGGCTCCTGCTCGACAAGGCCTACCGGCATCTGCTAGACCAGGGTTTCGGCCAAGGCAGACAAGGCCTCGGCCCGCAGCACGGAGGGCCCCCACAAGAGCCAGTGCGGGATTCTGGAGCTATTGGACCAGGACCTCCACAGGGACAATATCACTTGGAGGTCGCTAATGCCGCTGTTCTTCGGGGAGGGGAGGAGCAGGGGAACGCCACCGCAAGCTACTGCACCCGCCCGACATCTTCGTCTTCCTCAGGAGCGGGCCCTCCACCATGGTGAGCTGGCCACAGCGCCGTTCACCACCACCAGCTCTGGCTGCACAGTGCACCAGTACATAGACCGGATAGCGAGGGGCCAGACCAGACGTTTATAGGCGGCGCATAGCTCCTCCTAAAAGTCGGCCACCCGCTCAACCCAGGCAATAGCCTTCAGGATAGCTTCGGGGACCGAACGGCCGCAAGGCTCGTCTGCCCTAGCGAGGAGGTAGTCCACCACATCCGCCGGCCACCGCACATTGCTTCAGCTTACTGGTGTAGTAGCTCAGCGCTTCCAGGTAGAAGCTCGAGAACCGGGGCGTGTAGCTCCTCACTTAGCTTTCTGGCCCAAACGTCCAGTAGCCTCTCTTCTCTAGTCGAGTGCAGGAGGAGCACGCCTTCTTTGTTGCGCTTCGACCTCCTGAGAGCCCACACTAGGCCGGGGGGGCAGCTAGAGAAGAAGATCGCAACCTATGCGGATGGAGAGGGTTCGGACGTGCGTGCTAGGCTTTTGGGGGAAGGGTTGCCGGACTCCAGGCCCTTTTCGCTAAATTGGCCGCCAGCTAAGGAAGACCTGGCGGGATGGTCAGCTAGTGGGGGAGGAGCTCGGGGCCGCGGTGGTCGTAGGCGACTAGGGCGCTAATAACTGCATCTTCAAATGCGTGCTAATTTTAACAGCTAACGTGCGGACACTGCGGCTTTCGGGCCTGCAACCGCAGGATGTGGTGGCGGCTATAGACGCCATGCTACACACCTTTGCGATAACTGCACAAGGGTTTCTCCGCCGGAGGGACGCTGAAGGAGGACTCAGCCTCCACGCTATTATGGTCCACAGGAGCACCGCTCCGCCGGTTCGACCGGCAGCCAGCACGCAAAAGAAGCTACAGCCGAGTGCTTGCAGTTGCACGCTGCTAGCTTGGACTCGGCCAGCACGGCCGCTAACAGGACTTTTTCATGTACAGTCCTGTTGCTATACCTGTCGGCTGCCAGACAGAAGGGGAGAGCTAGAGTGTGAGAGATGTGGGGAAGAGTCCGCAGGGGCAGGGGGGCTGGCGGCTGGGAGCGCTCCGCTACAGCACACTGCTCGCAGCAACTGCTAGGACTCCTCCACTGTCACATTGCACTCTCGCTAGCTACACCCACGTAAGCTGGCTAATTTTTGGCCACACCGTGCTAGTTAGCGTAGGCCGGTGTGCTGCTACCATGGGAGAGCTCCGGTTCTTGCTAGTACACCACAAGGTGTCTGATGACATCCAGGCGGAGCTATTTTCGAACGGTATCAATACCGTCGCTAAGTTCGCAGCCTCTGCTACGGACGAAGCTGACCTCAAGAAGATGCTAAAGGACAGCTTCGCGCTAGAGCCCAGTGCCTCGCTAGCCAGCCGAGCTCGGGCCGCTGGCGTCACCATAGCCTGGCGTACCGCTAACTCCCGTGCTGAGCGGCAGGCGGAGGCTGAGGCTACCAATGAGATCCGGGATTGCTACCGACTACATCGCTATGCGCCAAGCCTTCGCTGCCAAGTTCGGCGAGCTAGAGGACAAGCACATCCCCGCTAAGGAATACGTTGAGAAGAAGCTAGCCGAGCTCGAGTCCGGAGAGTTCAGTGCCGAGCCGCTAACCGAGGTCCTCAGCCGGGACGAGTTCGATCCCGACACGCTACTGCCACACTGGAACGCTAATGGCACGCTGCCCCTCAAGAAAGGGGGCGTCCTCTACCTCTTCGCGGGCTCCGCTAGAAAAGTGGACCTGGCTACTTGCTTGCACCAGCTCGGCGCCCCCGAGCAGCTAGACTTCCATGTGGAGTGCGTGGACCTGCTACGGCACGCTAGCCACGACCTCAGCGTTGAGAAGACTCGACGCAGCTACTTGGACCGCATCGCCAATAAGCAGTTCGGCTGCTGAAAAAGGGGCTACGCACCGTGGCTCCGCATCAAGCTAGCTTCGGCACTGAAAAGTGCCCCGCTAGAATGTGCTAGTGGCTTGCTACGGTCGTGGCGGCCTCCTGCCAGCACCCTGCTAACGCGGCCCAGGAGGAAGGGGGAGTGCCCGCTACGCGAGACCTTTCTGAGCCGGAACGCAAGCGGGTTGGCCCACGCAAAATGCATCACGATGGAGGTGGTCTCTGCTCACCGGGGCGCTGGATCCACGCTACCAGAAACTATGTGGAGGCCCGGCAACGCTCTGCACCGCTCGAACGGCCATGCCTGGATCGGTGGTTTTCTGGAGCTAGTGGACTGGTGTCAAGGGTTTTGGTTCTCGCTAGAGGTGAAGCCGGAATGGGCCCCTTGGGACTTGGGCCTTGGGCCTCGCTAAAGGTGACCCGAACAAAGTCATCGCTGCGCTAGAACTCCTGGCGACACTGGTCGGGGTCAAACTCTGGGTCCCTGAGGGTGACGCTAAAAAGGCGTCAAGAGTCGCTATCCGGGGCTATACCGACAACCAGTCCAACGAAGCTCTGCTACGGAAGGCTATGACGACCAAGTTCCCCTCGACCTTGGTGCTAATGGAGCTGGCAGAGGAGCTCTCCGCTAAGAACTGCGCGCTACAGCTCCAGTGGGTCCGCCGGGACCTGAACCAAGAGGGCCCGAAAGCTAGGTCCCTGGTAGCCACGGCTGCGCTAGGAGAGCAGAAGGCCGCAGAAGTACTTAGTCCTCGAAACCTTTCTTGTCATTTGCACTCTCCATCTTCTCGAATGCCCTCTCATTCTCTGCCTCGGCGCTTGCGGCTGCCTTGAACGCCTTCGGCCACCGGGTCAACGACATTCTTCACCCTTCCCCAGATGCCTTTGTCGTGAAGACCGTCATCTTTCTCAGGTGAAATGTCAGGCGGCATGGATTCCTCACTCCTCACCCTGTGGTGAGCCTTCCGGTGCCATGGTCTCATCGTTGACCTCATCTTTGGTTTCCGATTCCTCTCCCTGAGGAGAGCCTTCGGCTGGCTCGACCTTTACTCCCGATGCTTTTTCCCTGTGGAGAGCTTTCTGGAGCTTCGGTCTCCAATGGCACATCAGGTGCGTCTGTCTTTGCAGTACCAGGCATCTCACCCTGAGGTAAGTCCCCTGTTCCTGCATCGACACCACAATTATCCAAGCTGGTCTTCCAGGAGCTTTGTCACGGCTGTCTCCCCATGTGGGGGGACATCTTCGGGCTTCAGCTACAAAGAAGCCACAGGAGCATCGCGAGGATAAGTGCGATTTCCCGCTGAAGGGTAAATGACCACGCCGCCATCTCCAACTGTTCGGAGTACACGGCGGGTCACCCTCCTTGTAGGCACCGTACTCAGGAACACCAGTGGTCAGGTCAATGCGAATGTTGCAACCCAAGTTCGGTGTCCAGTACACTTGCACCGCTGGCACTGACTCAGAAGAAGTAACAACGTTTTCTGTCCACACTAGACCCTCTTTTCTGCTTGTTGACGGAGCTTGTGAAAGCTTTGACAAACCGGACGCAATAGGCTCAGAGTGACGAAAAGTGTGACCTCGAATTTGGGGTTTGGTTTTTATGGTAGCGGAGCAGTGAAGGTCCACCCTTTGAGGTACCGGAGCTCCAAGAGGGGACAGGACCCAGATCCCCAGTGTGTGTGAGAGTTTGTGTAGGAGGTGTGTAGTGTAGTGCCCAAGTGTGTGATCCCTAGCTCGGCCATTGGCGTGAAAGCGCTGCCGTGTTGCTTGTGTGATCTCCGGACCCTACTACCTCCCTCTTCGGCGCTGGTGAGAGCGCCTGGTGATCACGCCTGTGATTGCGCCCGGTGAAAGTAGAGAGTAGTTGAAGAAGGACTGGTCTCGTCTGAGCCTTGAGCGGCTGCGGGAGAAATGGCCAGTCCAGCAAGTGCAGCAAGCGGGCTAGACCCGTCGGATGTGTTGGCACAGCTCGCTGTGGCAGTTCAGTCGTTGGCGAATGCATCCAAGTTCGTGAAGAGCCCCGACACTTTCAGTGCTAAGACTCTAGAAGATGAACTAGCACTATGGCCAGATTGGAGCTTCCAGTTCAAAGCATTCATGTGTGTCCAAGACGGAGAGTACAAGACCGATTTTCAGAAGTGTGAGGAGGCAACCGGTTTTCTTGACATCAGTAGCTACAGCTCGGGTACCAAGAGTAGATCTGAGAGATTGTACGCCCTCTTGGCGACCTACCTTCGAGGTCGTGCACTAAAGATCTTGAAGTCTGAAAACACCGGCTGTGGCTTCCGAGTGTGGCGGCGCTTGAGTGATGAATTACAGCCTGCCACTCGAACTCGAGCGCTGGCATTGGCGCAAGCTTTGACCAGGTATCCACCGTACAAGGAAGGATCTTCCCTCTTAGAGTACATGCTGACGTACGAGCGCCTGGTAGGAGAGTACGAACGAGTGAGCCCTCAAGAATACCCTGACGATTTGAAGATTTCTACACTTTTGTCGGGTTTGCCAACAGATGTTCGTCGTTATCTACAACTTCAAATCTCTGATTCTACGAAGTACGAGCAGTTGCGAGACATCATGTTGACCCTCGAAAGATCATCTTCGAGTTGGTGCTCTGAGCAAGTCCTGAAGGCCATTGGTGCTGACTCTGGTGGCCCCATGGATGTAGATCGTGTCAAGGGCAAAGGCAAGAAGGGCACCAAGGGAAAATCCGAAGGAAAGGGCAAAGCCAAGGGATTTGATAAAGGCAAGGGCAAGGGAGATCACTCCTTCAAGGGCAAGTCGGATGGAAAAGGAAAGAAAGGCTCTGGCAAGGGCAAGGGCAAGAGTGAGAGTGGAAAGGGAGCGAAGGGCCAGAAAACATGTTGGATCTGTCATAAGCCTGGACATGTAGCTGCAGATTGTTGGAGAGGACAGCAGGTTCAGGAAGATGAAACTTCATCGACAGTAACACGGTCCACTACAGCCCCGAGTACTTCCACGACCACATCAGCACCTTCATCCTCAGCAAAATCCCAGGTTCGGCGAGTCCTCGTCTACGACCTCACGGACATCGGCGAGGATACTGGAGATGCAACAGAGGCTTGGCCCTCTGATCAGGTCTTGAAGAAGTGGAGTGCGAGGGTGAAGAGTGTGAGCTTCCTTCGTCGAGTTGCTTGTGGTTTCGTATAGATCAAGATGATGAAGAAGAGTACTGCCGTGCAGTTCGTGGTAGCAGTGCGAGCCCACCGTATGAGAATCAGCCCGTAGAAGTGATCCTTGATTCCGGAGCCGATTGCACCGTTCTCCCTGCCGAGATTTATGGAGGTGTAGGTTCTTCAAGCTTGCAAGGGAACATGAGTGTCCTCTTGGACGCACAAGGAAATCGCATTGCCGGGGGTGAAGAGCGAGTTCAAGTGTGCTTTCAGATTCGTGATGAAGATGGGGCGATCATTGAGTTCAAAGACCATGTAGTTCTAGCTCATGTCCAACAGCCTTTGTTTTGTCTTGGAAAGCTGATGAAGCGTCAGTGGAAGCCGGAGTGTGATGAGTTTGGTAGGTGGACTATGCGTCGACGTGAAGCTTGTTTTCCGTTGCACTGGTCTCGTAACAGTTTGGCCACCTACATGACCATTTCGCGCGTGACCGATGAGAGCCCTGAAGATCCATCGCCACCGGCAGGCCCCAGTCCTCCAGACGCGACGCGAGTGCAGATGATCATTGAAATTCCTGATGAATTGGAGTGTCATTCACATGAACCTGGATGGAGCATGGATGCTTTTGGTCGTTTAGTCCACCTCGGGCTGAACATGGACAGGACCTGCAATGCTTCTTTGAGGTTTAGTCCGAGAGATTGGCCTCACCGCAGCACTTTGCTGTGGCGTGAAGGAAAGAAGTATGAGATTTTTGAGTGTGGAGAGTTGTGGAGCGGAGACATACAGATGGAGTTTGAAGAAGGATCGCAGAAAGTCATCACGGTTTTGTCCAAGAGTACTTTGCGTCCAGAAGATCTAGGAACTCCTGTGACTGGTGACCTTCCTCCTCGTGCTGAGCTTCATGCTGAAGGTGGTGTCGGTGAACTTCGAGATGCAGGTGATGGCGACGCAGTCGGTGGCGAGTCGATGGATGTGGATCAGGGTGATGGTAGCGTTCAACCTCGTCCTGAAGGTCCTATGCTTGGTCCCCACGCTGTAGAAGTAGAAGGTCCAGAACAAGAAGCCATCGTTGTCAATGATGTTCGCCTAACCGAGACTAGCCCACTTCGTGAGCTACGAGCTGGATGCCGCTGGATGGGCATCTCGAAGAACGGGAGCAAGGCCGCAGTGTGGAGTCGTTTGAAGCGCGAGGTTGCATTAGCAAAGCTGAAGGTGAGTGTGGAAGCATCAGAAGCTGTGAAAGCCGAGTATGCCAGAGAGCCCCTCGTTCCATCTCTTGCTGAGCGACCTAGTGAAGATCTGGTGCTTCTTCATGAAACAAATATTCCGAAGGCCGCATGGTGTGAAGCATGTTTAGCATCGAGAAGCCGTGAGGACAATTATGATGATGCCATGCCCACTCGTGAATATCCTTTGCTGTCGACCGACTACATGTTCACTGCCACAGAAGGGAGAGAACAGCCTTTGGCAACGCATTTGATCGTTGTGGATTCCCAGTCAAAGTACACACAAGCCATAGCCATTGACGGCAAGGGTGGAAGAAGCCTGAAGCACTGTGTAGAGGAGATCACCAGGATGGCCAGTGTGTTAGGGTACACTCGTATTGGGCTCAGGTATGACACGGAGCCCGCGATGAAGCAATTGGCGAGCTATGTGGTCGCCACTCGTCTCAAGATGGGCTTGGCCACTGAAGAGGAGCCAGTTGCCCCTGATCCTGGGAGTCACGGTGCTTCTCGTGCTGAGCGTTACATTGGCACAGTGAGATCGCTACTACGATTGTGCGTGTGGCCTAAGTTAAGATATACATGTTATTAGGAGGTTAAGTAAGTTAGATAAAAAGTTAACATAAGCTAAAAAAGGTTAACATATGTTAGCAAAGGTTAACTTGTGGGTGAAAAGAAATATACGATGGGTTGGCGGGGTGGTGGGAGGTGGTAGCGGGGTGGTGGATGGCGGTAGCGGGGTGGTGGGGTGGTGGGGTGGTGGCGG